>SJYC01084552.1:0-49958 GCA_006408675.1 Madoqua kirkii | reverse complement strand
TAAGTTAAATAAGCAGGGTGACAATATACAGCCTTGACGTACTCCATTTCCTATTTGGAACCAGTCTGTTGTTCCATGTCCAGTTCTAACTGTTGCTTCCTGACTTGCATACAAATTTCTCAAGAGGCAGGTTAGGTGGTCTGGTATTCCCATTTCTTTCATAATTTTCCAGTTTATTGTGATCCACACAGTCAAAGGCTTTGGCATAGTCATAAAGCAGAAATAGATGTTTTTCTGGAACTCTCTTGCTTTTTCCATGATCCAGCAGATGTTGGCAATTTGATCTCTGGTTCCTCTGCCTTTTCTAAAACCAGCTTGAACATCTGGAAGTTCATCGTTCAGGTATTGCTAAAGCCTGGCTTGGAGAATATTGAGCATTACTTTACTAGCATGTGAGATGAGTGCAATTGTGCGGTAGTTTGCACATTCTTTGGCATTGCCTTTCTTTGGAATTGGAATAAAAACTGATCTTTTCCAGTCCTGTGGCCACTGCTAAGTTTTCCAAATTTGCTGGCATACTGAGTGCAGCACTTTCACAGCATCATCTTTCAGGATTTGAAACAGCTCTACTGGAATTCCATCACCTCCACTAGCTTTGTTCGTAGTGATGTTTTCTAAGGCCCACTTGACTTGACTTCACATTCCAAGATGTCTGGCTCTAGATTAGTGATCACATCATCATGATTATCTGGGTGGTGAAGATCTTTTTTGTACAGCTCTTCCGTGTATTCTTGCCACCTCTTCTTAATATCTTCTGCTTCTGTTAGGTCCATACCATTTCTGTCCTTTATCGAGCCCACCTTTGCATGAAATGTTGTCTTGGTATCTCTAATTTTCTTGAAGAGATCTCTAGTCTTTCCCATTCTGTTCTTTTCCTCTATTTCTATTTTGCTGAAGAAGGCTTTCTTATCTCTTCTTGCTATTCTTTGGAACTCTGCATTCAGATGCTTATATCTTTCCTTTTCGCCTCTCTTCTTTTCATAGCTATCCAAAAAAGATGTCCTTTCATTATAGGGGACTGGAATGCTAAAGTAGGAAGTCAAGAAACACCTGGAATAACAGGCAAATTTGGCCTTGGAATGCGGAATGAAGCAGGGCAATAATAGAGTTTTGCCAAGAAAATGCACTGGTTATAGCAAACACTCTCTTCCAACAACACAAGAGAAGACTCTACACATGGACATCACCAGATGGTCAACACTGAAATCAAATTGATTATACTCTTTGCAGCCAAACATGGAGAAGCTCTATAGAGTCAACAAAAACAAGACCAGGAGCTGACTGTGGCTCAGATCATGAACTCCTTATTACCAAATTCAGACTCAAATTGAAGAAAGTAGGGAAAACCATTAGACCATTCAGGTATGACCTAAATCAAATCCCTTATGATTATACAGTGAAAGTGAGAAATAGATTTAAGGGCCTAGATTTGATAAATAGAGTGCTGATGAACTATGGAGTAGAACTGCCAGGCCATAAAGTAATTAAATGTTTAACCTTTTGGTGAATTCAAAGACTTGTCCAAAGTGGCTGTACCATTTTGCATTCTCACCAGCAATTTAGAGGGTTCCAATTTCTCCACATCCTTACCAGTACTTATGTTACTATCTTTTTTCTTACAGCTATCCTAATAAGTAGTTTTGACTTACATTTCCTTAATAACTAATGATGTTAAACATCTTTCATATACTTACTAGTCATTTACAGATCTTCTTTGAAGAAGTATCTATTCAAATATTTCACCTATTTTTAAATGGCTATTTGTCTTTTTATTCTTAAGTTTTAACAGTTACTCATACATCCTGGAAAATACTAGACTTCACATTTCACATAATTTTTAAATATTTGGCCCTGCCATGTGGTTTGCAGGATCTTAGTTCCCTGACCAGGGATTGAACCCAGGTTTTCCACTGTGAAAACTCAGCATCCTAAACACCGGACCACCAGGAATCCTCACATTTCACATACTTTAAATAGCCACGTGTGGATGGTGGCTACTGTATTGTACAGTGAAGTTTTAGAGATTTGTAACATTTAAAAATGGAAGGCAATGGTGATAATCATTTTGCAATAAACATATATATCAAATCATTATGTCTTACACCTTAAATACTGTATTATCAACTATATCTCAATAAAACTTGGAGGGAAACGTGGCAAAAATAAATGGAAAGCAATGTAAAGACCAAAAATGAAATAAAAATTTAGCGAGATCAGATAAAAAATCTATATGCAAAAGTCAACTACATGTCTAAATACTAGCAAAACTATTTAGAAATGTAGTTTTTTAAAGAAGTTAGTGCAAGCTTTCTGTGGAGAAAATGAATCAACCTTAATGAAAAATGTTAAGGACTATATACATGATCTTTGTATGGGAGATTTAAATACTATGAAAATTAACTATCTCTATATTGATAATCTGATAATGTCAACTGATACTGACATTTTGATAATGTCTATAGTTCTGGGGTTTTTATTGGTGTGTGGGGGAGAAATGGGGGAACATGAAAAGCTAACTCTCAAATATAAGCAAAACAGGTATAAAAGAACCAAGACATCTATGAAGAATGAGAAAGTGAAGTTACTAGAGTTAACGGATAGAAAAACTTATAAAGTCACAGTGATGGAGAGTACAGAGTTGACTTAGTAAGAATGATACACCAATGAAACAGAAAATCCAGGAACAAACCCACAGATATATGTATATATAAGTAATTTATGATAGAACAGCAGAGACATTACTTTGCCAACAAAAGTCCTTCTAGTCAAAGCTATGATTCTTCCAGTAAATGAAAACTCACTCCAATACTCTTGCTTGGAAAATCTCACGAACAGAGAAGCCTGAGAGGCTACAGCCCATGGAGTTGCAAAGAGGTGGACACGACTGAGCAACTTCACTTCACTTTTCCATGTATGGATGTAAGAGTTGCAGTATAAAGAAAGCTGAGCACCGAAGAATTGACGCTTTTGAACTTTGGTGTTGGAGAAGACTCTTGACAGTTTCCTGGACAGCAAAGAGATCCAACCAGTCCATCCTAAATGAAGATCCGTCCTTAATATTCATTGGAAAGACTGATGCTAAAGCTGAAACTCCAATACTCTGCCCACCTGTCGTGAAGAACTGATGCATTTGAAAAGACCCTGAGGCTGGGAAAGACTGAAGGTGGGAGAAGGGGATGACAGAGGATGAGATGGTTGGATGGCATCACCAACTCAATGGATATGAGTTTGAGTGAGCTCCGGGAGTTGGTGATGGACAAGGAAGCCTGAAGTGCTGCAGTGCATGGGGGTGGCAAAGAGCTGGACACGACTGAGGGCCTGAACTGAACTGACTGAAGCAATGCAAATCAGCAAGAGGTGGCTCGTTTCAATAACGGTGCCGGAGAATTATTTAAGAACATTATGAAAAAAACAAAACACCTCAAATATTACACAAAAAATATATTTTAGTTAGATTAAAAACTTAAATGTGAAACGCAAAACTATGAAAATTTCAAAGGCAATGTAAAAGAAGATCTTTGTAGATTCAGGGCAATAAGGATATAAAAAGCAGTGACCATAAAAGAAAATGTCAAAAGTTACAACTTCTGTTTATTAGCAAATAGCATAAAAAGTAAAGACAAAATATAAACTTGGAGTAATATGTCCATTTTATAGCTGCAAAGGATTAGTAATTATAATTACAGGAATAACAAGAAGACTCTCTGAACTAAAAAAAACCCCTAAACATACAGTTGAGTGAATGAACAAGAGACATGAACAGACATTTCAAAGAAAAACTACAGATAACTCACACATGAAAAGATTCTCAAGTCCATTAGTAAACAGAGAAATCAAATTTTAAAATGACAATACCATGTGTTGTCAAGGATGTGGAACATGGGCCACTCGCATTCACTGGTGGTATAAATATAAATTGGGACAACCACTTTGGAAAGCTTTTTGGTCATTAATTATCCAGCAAGGTTGAAAATTCCATATCTGAAGAACGAGCAACTCCCCTCTTACAGTATGCTATGATATCCTAAAAAGATTCTTGCATGTGTGCATCAAGGATCATGTACAAGAATATTTACAGCATTATTTATAATTGCAAAAAAACTAAAAAAAAAAAAAAAAAAAGAAAGAAAGAAATGTCAATTGTTAGGAGATAAACTGGCATATTCACATAATGGAGCACCATACTGCAGCAGCAACTGTACCAAGCACTACATATCAGCATGATACTGATGAAGTCATCGAAGAATGCCTGCAGTGTCTAAGATTCCATTTACCTAGTTCAAATATAGGCAAAACTACAGCACTTCTGGTGATACTGATGAGACATGACTGGACAATCCCTCTATGCAGAAAACAAATATAAAACTGGACAAAATGGCCAAAAAAAAATTTTTTTTTCAGGATGCTGGAAACTGTCCAAAGGTAAACAATAGATTGGTAAGTATTTATATCTGAAAAACTGCTAAAGCTTATGGTAACAAAAATGGGAGTCTATGGATCTCTTTCCTGGGGCAGCTCCCACCCCTGTCCCACTGCCAGCATGGTGGGTAAAAACTGCACCTTTGCCATCAAGGTGCTAGCACTAACAAGTAGCTTTGCTAGTCTGAGGTTCCAGGTCTTGGTTAGAGTGAACAACCAACCAGTCTGGGATTTAACAAGGAATTCTGAAAATGAGAGAGCCACACTCAGGCTTTAGGTAAATTCTCTATACATTCTTGGGTGACTATTAAAATACGCACATACAAAGAGGAGACAAGTATGCCTGATTAACCCAAGGTCAAAGAAAAAAAAATCAGGAAATTAAAATTTATGAGGTACACGAAAATTAAAACTCAACATAAAAAAACTTATGAGATGCAGCAAAGCAATGCTTAGAGGGAAATTTATAGCTTTCAATGTTTATACCAGGAAGGAGGAAAGGTCTAGAGTCAACAGTCTCAGCTTCAACTTTAAGGAGGGACTTCCCTGGTGGTCTGGTGGCTAAGGCTCTGAACTTACAATGCAGGGGCCTGGGTTCGCTCTCTGGTGAGGGAACTAGATCCCACATGCCACAACTAAGAGTCCTATGCCATAACAAAAATCAAACATCCTGTGTGCCACAACTAAAACCTGGTGCAGCCAAAATAATACATAAATATTAAAAAAAGGAAAGAAACTAAAAAAAGAAACGCAAACCAAAAACTGGAAGGGAGAAAATAAAAAAGATCAGAGTAGAGATCGATGAAATAGGTAATAGAAAAAGAGTAGCAAAAATAAATCAATGAACTCCCAATACTGGTTCCTTATAAAAGAACAGAAGTTGATTAAACCAGTAAGCTAGATTAACCAAGAAACAAAAAGACGAGATCCAAAAAAGCATATCAGGAATGAAAGGGACATCACTACAGAACTACAGAAATTAAAAAGGATCATAAGGGAATACTATGAATAACATTATGACAATAATTTAGACAACTTTGATAAAGTGAACAAATTCCTAGAAAGACACAAATGAACAAAACCAACTTGAGGATGAATAGAAAACTTAATATATCAGGTAAAGAAAATGGAGGGCTTCCCTGAGCTCCCAATGTAGGGGGGCCAAGTTTGATCCCTGGTCAGGGAACTAGATCCCATATGCAGCAACTAAAAATCCCATGTGCTGCAACCAAGACCTGGAGCAGTCAAATAAATAGATAAAAATAAGTATATTAAAAAAAAAAGAAAATGGATTAGTAATTAAAAGCCTTCCCACAATAAATTACAATGTGATATGCTGAATTGGATCTTGGAACAGAAAAATCAGAAATGGAATAAAGTCTGGAGTTTAGATAAAAAGAAAGTATCAATGTTTGTTTCTCAGTTTTGACCAATATCTAGCATGGTAACATAATATGAGAAGAAACTGGTGAAAGGTATGCAGGAACTATCTATTACCTTTGCAACTTTTTCACAAATCTAAAGTGGAGAAGGAAATGGCAACCCGCTCCAGTGTGCTTGCCTGGAGAATCCCAGGGATGGCAGAACCTGGTGGGCTGCCATCTATGGGGCTGCACAGAGTTGGACACGATTGAAGTAACTTAGCAAAGTGATTTCAAATTAAAAAGCTTATTTATAAAAAAGCTTTCCACAAAGTCCAAGCCAAGATGGTCTCATTGCTGAATTTATCAAACACTTAAGGAAGAAATAATACCATCCCACACAACTTAGAGGAAGGAACACCTCCCAACTCATCTTGTAAGGCCTGTATTACCTTGACGCTATAGCCAAAGACATCACTACCAACAAAACTACCAACAGCCCTCAACTGTACGTGCAAAAATTGTTAAAACATTTGTAAATCCAATACAACAACATATAAAAAGGATTATACACTAAGACAAAGTGGGGGAGGGGGCAAGGATGAGAGATTTATTCCAGGAACAAAAGATTGGTTTAACATCCAAAAAATAGTTATTGTAATACATTCTATTAATAGGATAAATGATAAAAGCTATATGATCATCTGAGGACAATACAGAAAATGGAGCTAACAAAATCTAAAATTGAATCCAGTTATGATAAAAGCTCTCAGGAAACTAGGAATAGAAGCAACTTTCATCAATCTGATAAAAGTTACCTACAATTTACGCCATAAGTAATATGTTAATAAAATGTTTTCCTGCCAAAATCAGGAATAAGGAAAGGATGTCTGCTCTCAAAACTGTTTTTCAACATCAGAATGAAGGTTCTAGCAGCATAATAAAACAAGGGAGGGGGAAGACATCTAGATTAGAAAGGAAGAAGTAAAATGACTATTTGCAGATAGCATGATCTAATATATAGAAGGTTCTAAGGCAGCCACAAAAAACTTCCAGGAAATTGATAAGCTGACGCAAAAATTTATTTGGACTGTATATGAAATACAAATAAATTTGGAGGATTTTCACAAAGTAAGTTTAATACTTACTGTCAAGCTATAGTAATTAAGACAGTGTGGTGCTGGTAAAAAATAAACATTTAGATCAAGTGAAGTGAAGTTGCTCAGTCATGTCTGACTCTTTGTGGCCCCATGGACTATAGTCTAACAGGCTCCTCCGTCCGTGGGATTTTCCAAGCAAGAATACTGGAGTGGGTTGCCATTTTCTTCTCCAGGAGATCTTCCCAATTCAGGGACTGAACCCAGGTCTCCCACATTGTAGGCAGACGCTTTACCATCATAGCCACCAGGAAAATGTGACCCTCAAATATATGGCCACCTGACTTTCAACAAGCATCCTGAAAGGACATTTTTTTCAACAAGTGGTGGTGGAACAACTAGATAGCTGTTGACTGAAACAAACCAACCAACTACCCTCAATCCTTACGTTAAGAATTTTTATTCTTCAAAAGCATCATTAAGAAAATGAAGAGGCCACATCTGGGAGAAAATGTTTATAAAACAGACCTAATAAATGAATAGTACCTAACGTACAATAAGTCAGGAGACTTATATATATTGACTTAGAAAAGTCAACAGTAAAAAAACGTTTTTTTCAAAAAGGCAGAATTATCTGAACAGATAGTTCCCTAAAATACATACATAAATGGCAAATAAGTATGTGAAAAGATGCTCAATGTCTTTAGAAACATACGAACTACAATCACAATGCGAAGGAGTCCCCCACTGGTCTAGCAGTTAGGATTCTGGGCTTTCACTGCTGTGGCCCAGGATCCCGCACAGAATGATACTGACATGCACCCACTAGAATGACTAGATGACTGACAATACCAATCACTGACAAGGATGTCTCCCATACTTTGCTAGCAGGAATGTAAAACTGGAAAACACAACAGCAGTTTCTTCAAAACTCACACATTTACCTTAAGACCTAGCAATTCTACTCTAGGGTGGAATATCCAAGAGACATGAAACAAAACATAGACATTAAAACTTCCACACAAATGGTCATAGCAACATTATTCGTAATGGAAAACTGGAAACAACCTAAATGTATATCAGCTGAGGAATGGATAAAAACATGTGGCTATCCATACAATGGAATGTTATTCAACAAAAAAGGAACAAACTACTGATAAATGCAACATGGATGAACCTCAAACACATTATGTTAAATGACAGAAGGTAGACATAATAGATGACATACTGTGACCCTACTTAATAGTAAATTTCTAGAATAAGCAAAAACTTCACAGAGAAAGCATGCAGATCAGTGGTTGCCTGGGGTGACAATACAGACTAATGACAAACATGCATGAGGGCACTTTCTGGGGTGATGCAAGAGTTCTAAAACTGGATTGAGGTGAAGACTGCCGTACTATAAAATTATTCACTACAACTCAACTTGTACACTTAAAGTGGGTGAATTTTATAGCATGTAAATTATACCTTAAAAATTGTTAAAGAATAGACAAACCAAATAATCTGCTTTGAGAAAAAATATATACCCACACGTTAAATGCCATCTATTAAAAAAAGCAAGAAAATTTAGAATACAGATTATACAGAATGGGGAAAGGAGAATAATTCAATTAGGAAGTAGCAGGCAGGGAAGATCCATGACACTAACAATCTTTTTTTTTTCTGTAACAGACAAGTCCAACAGTTAGGAATATGAAGTTAGTGAGAATGGTTTTTCTCCTCTCTTATCTTCTATCTGCTCATCTCCCCATGTTTCAGTTTCAATCCTGAGACTTTCCAGTCCACAGCCTCATCTCTTACCTGAATCAATACTGAGGACATCATCGTCTTCATCAGGAATCTCAATTATTTCTGTAGGCCTGGAAGCTTCATCCTCAGAGCTGCTGTCCCGGTACTGTAGTCCCAGTTTGGAATAAAAGTCCTTCACCAAAGACTCACAGTTAGTCACTGCCCTAATATTGGAACACATGTAGAAAAGGTCAAAGCCAGCAGAAGTAGGGGAAAAAGCCATTAGAATTTATTTATATATATTTAACTATATAATGACTTCTGTTTACACAGACCATATTCCAAAGTGTCTCTATTTTGAATTTAAGAGGCTTATCCCATAGAAAAATATTTAAATTGTGGTTTCTTGAAAAATCCAAAGTAAGTTCAAAGCATGGTCCTTTCAACTTCATTACCTTTTGTTATTTGAAAATATATTCTAAGTGACAAGTAGGGCAAAAGAAACCACTCTTCTGGGGGTTTAGAGTAGAAATAAGGTTCGAGGAACTTGTTAAAGCTTCACAGTTACATAAAACAGCAAATCTTCACAATATGCACTCCCTAGATGATTCTAGTAAGAAAATAAAACAACTGTTCTGAAGTAGAGTGTAGGATAAAGAGGTGGAAGGGACTCAAGACTTGGACTCCCCTACTGCTGATCAGTAGCTCAGATGGTAAGGAATCCGCCTGCAATGCAAGAGACCCAGGTTTGATCCCTGGGTCGGGAAGATCCCCTGGAGAAGGAAATGGCAACCCACTCCAGTACTCTTGCCTGGAGAATTCCATGGATGGAGGAACCCGGTGGGCTACAGTCCGTGGGATCACAAAGAGTCGGACATGATTGTGTGACTTTCACTTTTCACTTTCACTGCTGATCATATATGAACCGCTGATAGATGAATATTATATGATGACTGTGCAGTTAGATTTTGGCCCTTAACCTTTGAGGAAGAGCAAGGTTCTACACGTCTGTACCTTCTAAAGTATAACGTCATAACAATTATACTATTTTAAAAATGTCTGCCAATGGGCAGATTTACTATTTCCTATGTGGTTCTTACCTGGATGCATCATCAAAGAGTTGGTCAACATGGGCCACCTCAGATTCCTTCTGTATTACCCAAGTCTCCAACTCTGCTAGTTGCTTCTTGCGCTGCTGTACACAGTCCATCTTTTCCAGTTCTTCATCAATGAACTGTCGAAGCTCCTCCATTGAGATACCCAGCTCTTCAACCACGGACTGTTGCAGCTCTGCAATTTCTTCAGACTCCACTGCTGCTGTTGCTGCTGCCAAACCAATGCACCCAGGGAGGGAGGACATATTGCTGTCCTCTAAATGGAGCAGGAAACTAAAATTACTTTTGGAGTGATCATAACCACAATAGAGAATTTCAGTCCCCTAATAAAACTCATTCCTACTCAGCTACTTGTTACTCAGATATATGTAGTTAGGTTTGATTCCATGTCCACCCCCTCTACCAATTCCCCAGTTCTCCAGTATCTGAAGCTGAGATTTTGTAGAGTTCTCATCTCCTATAAGCTGTAGACTACAGGCCTGAATAAAATGAAAAAGTTTGACAGGGCATGGAGGACATATAGCATGCAACAAGGAGCTACCAAAAATAATGTTTTAGGAAACTGTAAAGAAGCAATTTATTGAGGTAGATATTTCTGTGACCTGTGTTCCTTGACTAATGAGATAAATCTTTGCACGCTATGTAATTTGAGCAAAAATCCCCAACTGGAGGGGTAGGTTTGGTTTCAACTCCCTAATTCGTTGTTTTTTCTTTAATTACTTTTCTCCTTACATCACTTTGTTTTCACGTTGAAAGACACTTAAGTACACAGAAGCTTGCGGGAGAAAAGGTCTTCCCAAAGTAAAATGAAATAAAATAATTTGGGAATAAAAGGTGGCGACCTAAATCGACAATTCAAATACTCGCACATACAACACACGCTGGTATTAACTGCTTCTTCGACCAAACAGTTAAAGCAAAACTGAAGCCAGAATGCCCTGCGACCCCAGTGCCAGTGCTCACTGCCTCCATTTCTCTTTAGCCCACACGCCGCCCCACCCCCGCGCTACCCATTTTAGGGGTGCGTCCCACCCACCCGCAAATCCATTTCAACACCGCCCCCCGCTAGTCTCCAGGAAAGACCTCCTTCACACCCTCGACCGACCTCTTACAACAAACAAAACATTCCATACAAGCCCTTGGTCTCCAAATACCTCAATTAACAGTATTTCCCACACCTCCCCTGCTTCCAGGTAAAGATGGCTCTTTCTCATCAGCCAGACCCCAGACTCACGACGCAGGGGTCGGCCTCGGTAGGAAAGAACGAAACCAAACAGAAAAGGGAGCAGGGGGAGGGGAAGAAGCGTGAGGGAGGGAAGGGGAAGCGAGGGGAAAAAAAAAAAAAAAGACGCCGGAAGCAAGCCAGAGGCGCCGTTCCGGTCGCTGCGACGGTAGCCTGATGGGGTCAAACCCAAAGCCGAGGGCGCCCCTCGAAGGCTGGGAAACTCCGTGGCGTACGCATGCGTCAAGGGAAAGCCTTCCAGGGTACACGTGAGAAACGATTGGCGGGTAAAGTGGGCGTGGCTTAGGTACTTACCAGAAAGGCTCCGCCTCGTCTACCGCCCCACTACTGGTGGTAGTAGTACTAAGTTTGTTGTGCAGAGGCTCAGTCGGCACCACTAAGGTTTAGAATTCTCTCTTGTACTTGAGTTCGTTGTGTTACATAAATCGTACAAATTGTAATAAGTCGAGTTCCGTTCAGTCGCTCAGTCGTGTCCGACTTTGCGACCCTATCTATGGACTGCATGCGGCACGACAGGCTTCCCTGTCCATCACCAACTCCCGGAGCGTGCTCAAACTCATGTCCATCGAGTGGGTGATGCCACATCTCAGCCTCTGTCGTACCCTTCTCCTCCTGCCTTCAATCTTTCCCAGTATCAGAGTCTTTTCCAATGTCAGTTCTTCGCACCAGGTGGAAGGTGTAATATGAAAAACACGAAAACAGCTTCTCCACACCCATCACGTAACCACCCCTGCTCCTTTGAGGTAAATCAACTTAGTTTTCTAGGCTTGTGTGTACAAGATCAAACATGGATTTTTTTGTTTCTGTTTTCACTTAACATGTGGACATTCCATGAAGTCAATTAAAAGTTTTCTTTTTGATAGTTGTGTAATACTTCATGATATGGTTAAATCATATTTAGAAATTTGGATTGTGCTTGGTTTTTAGCCACAATAAAAATTCAACAGTAAATATTAAACATCCTCTGGCAGTAGTACTTTTATTTCTGTGACAGAGATTCCCCCCAAAATGGAATCTGAGGTGAAAATAGGTATTTTCCCCTATTTTTATCAGAATCCGCTGTCAAATTACTTTTCAAAAAGGTTAAAACAATTTTTTCTTTCACTAGCAAACTGTGAAAGTGTCTCTTTCCCCACATCCTCATTAGGACTCTCTGTTAACTGTTTAATTTTTAAGAATTTGATATGTATTTAAATGATATCTCTGTCAGGATAGACTAGGCTATTTTGCAGAAGCAAACCAAAAGTTTAAAAGAAGCATGTATTATTCATTCACACCACATAATCATCTCTAAAAGGGTAACAGTGGAGTTCTGCTCACAATAGCCACTCAGAAACCCAGGCTGATGTGCCACCCTGCCATAAGGAAATATCACTAGAGTCTCACACTGGCAACTAGAACCACTCAACCTACTGGCTTGAATGAGGCCCTACCCAAACAGGAGACGGCCAGGAAGAACAGTCATGCCTCATCTCCAGAGGATGGAGAACCGGATGTATTTGATGAATCAGCACTATTGACTATCACGGAATCTCATTACTATTTTAATTTAATGAGTTCATTAAACAGTTTAATTTGCTCAGCCATCTTTACACCAAGTGCTCCTAAGTTCATTTAAAAAGTATAAGCCAAACTTCTCTCTCTCTCTCTCTTTTTTTTTGGCCATACTGCACCCAGGTGGGATCTTAGTTCCCCAACCAAGGATCAAACCCATGCCCCCTGCATTGGAAACACACTTAAAAAATGGAGGCTAATTACTTTATTGTAGTGGTTTCTGGCATACATTGACATGAATCAGCCATGGGTATACATGTGTCCCCGATCCTGAACCACCCCCCGACACCTCCCTACCCATCCCATCCCTCAGGGTTGTCCCAGTGCACTGACTTTGAGTGCCCTGTTTCGTGCATTGAACTTGGACTGGGGATCTATTTCACATATGGTAATATACATGTTTCAATGCTATTCCCTCAAATCATCCCACCCTCGCCTTCTCCTACAGAGTACAAAAGTCTGATCTTTATATCTGTGTCTCTTTGCTGTCTCGAATATAGGGTCATCATTACCATCTTTATAAATTCCATATATATGTATTAATATACTGTATTGGTGTTTTTCTTTCTGACTTACTTCACTCTGTATAATAGGCTCCAGTTTCATCCACCTCATTAGAAATGATTCAAATGCATTCTTTTAAATAGCTGAGTAATATTCCACTGTGTGTATGTACCACAACTTTCTTATCCATTCGTCTGCTTATGGACATCTAGATTGCTTCCATGTCCTAGCTATTGTAAATCAGTGCTGCGATGAACATTGGGTACACATCTCTCTTTCAGTTCTGGTTTCCTCGGTGTGTATGCCCAGCAGTGGGATTGCTGGGTCGAATTGCAGTTCTGTTTCCAGTTTTTTAAGGAATCTCCACACTGTTCTTCATAGTGGCTGTACTAATTTTCATTCCCACCAACAGTGTAAGAGAGTTCCTTTTTCTCCACACCGTCTCCAGCATTTATTGTTTGTAGACTTTTTGATAGCAGCCATTTTGACCAGAGTAAGATGGTATCTACCTCATTGTGATTTTTATTTGCATTTCTCTGATAATGAGTGATGTTGAACATCTATTCATGTTTGTTAGCCATCTGTATGTCTTCTTTGGAGAAATGTCTGTTCAGTTCTTCAGGCCCACTTTTTGATTGGGTCATTTATTTTTTCTGGTATTGAGCTGCATGAGCTGCTTGGATATTTTTGAGATTAATTCCTTGTCAGTTTCTTCATTTACTATTATATTCTCTCATCCTGAAAGCTGTCTTTTCACCTTGCTTATAGTTTCCTTCGTTGTGCAAAAGCTTTTAAGTTTAATTAGGTCCCATTTGTTTATTTTTGCTTTTATTTCCATTACTCTGGGAGGCGGATCATAGAGGATCCTGCTGTGATTTATGTCAGAGAGTGTGTAAACACACTTTTAACCACTGGACTGCCAGGGAAGTTCATGGAACCTTCTATGTAAGACTGAAAATAGGGTCTGAGCAGCCAGGATCATCAAAGTTTTTGAATTCCTTTCCTGGTAACTGCCCTTTCACCTATGTTCATTTTACCTGTCCACTAGTTTCCTGGGACCATGCTAAGTACCTATTTCTTATTGTTACGACGCCAGGAATTGAGGAACAAAGAAGTAAATGTCTTCTCAAAATATTTGAAATTCAGAATGTTCCAAAGTCACCTCATGATTGTATTATTTTCTTACCTGAGCTAGAAATTTTATTCTAATTAACTATTTTGGATGCAGCATGTGGGATCTTAGTTTCCTGACCAAGAATCAAACACAGGCCCTTTGCATCCCTGCACTGGAAGTGTGAAGTCTTAACCACTGGACTACCAGGGAAGTCCCTGAGGTAGAAATTTTAGATGTATTGTTGCTGTTGTTAAGTCGTGTCCAACTCTTTGAGACCCTATGTAGCACACCAGGGTTCCCTGTCCTTTACTATCTCCTGAAGTTTGCTTGAACTCGTGTACATTGAGTTGGTGATGCCATCCAGCCATCTCATCCTCTGTCATTCCCCTTCTGCTCTTGCACTCAGGCTTTCCCAGCATCAGGGTCTTTTCCAATGAATTGACTCTTTGCATCAGGAGGCCAAAGTGTTGGAGCTTCAGCTTCAGCATCAGTCTTTCCAATGAATATTCAGGGTTGATATCCTTTAGTATTGGCTAGTTTCATCTCCTTGCAGTCAAAGGGACTCTCAAGAGTCTTTTCCAACACCACAGTTTGAAAGCATCAGTCTTTGGTGCTCAGCCTTCTTTATGGTCCAACTCTCACATCCACACATGACTACTGGAAAAACCATAGCTTGACTATACAGACCTTTGTTAGCAAAATGACATCTCTGCTTTTTAGTATGCTGTTTATGTTTGTCATAACTTTTCTTCCAAGGAGCAAGCATCTTTTAATTTCATGGCTGCAGTCACCATACTGCCTGTAGACTCTAGGACTCTTTTAGACGTATTACTCCTTGTAAAACACACACACGGTATTTATTGGTTACTTCATAACAGGCAGTGTTTTAAGCATTTTACGGTCGTTAATTTAATTTAATTCTCACAACAATCTGATGAGGTAGGAACAATAATAATATTGTCTCCTTTTTTAATTTATTTAATAGTTTATTCTATGTCTCCTTTTAAAAGTAAAATTTTAAAATTGAGATATAATTGACTCATGACATCATATACAAAATAATGGTTTGATATTTGTGTATATTGCAAAATGATTACCACAATAACTCTAGTTAACATGCTACCATACGTAATTTTTTTCTTGTGATGAGAAACTTTAAGATTTTCTTTGTTAACAACTTTCAAATATGCAATATAACATTATTAATTATAGCTACCATGGTGTATATTACATCCCCATTACTTCTTTATTTTATAACTGGAAGTTTGTACCTTTCAACTCCCTTCACTTATTTTACCTACCCACCTCTTCCCACATCTCTGGAAACCACCACTTTGTTGTCAGTATGAATTGGGTTTTGGTGGTCTTTTTGTTTATTTGCTTTTAAGATTCCACATATAAATGAGATTATACAGTATTTGTCTTTCTCTGTCTGAATTGTTTCACTTAGCATTATTCCCTCAAGTCCATTCATATTGCCACAAATGGTAAGATTTCATCCTTTTTATGAGTGAATAATATTCCATTGCATATATATATATTTATGGATAGAAAACTGAGGCACAGAATTAAATAAATCTCCCAAGACCACAAAGTCAAAAAATGTTAGCGCATGGCAATTTGGCCCTACATCTTGTTGTCTTAAACCATTATACAATACAGCTTGTTTATCCTAGCTTGTAAATGCTTTTTAGATCTTTTTCCTCCTTTCATTTCCTATTCTGCTGCCTTTATTTAGTCCTTCCTTCCTTCCTTTCTCTTTCTCACTCTCTCTTGCTTCCTTCTTTTCACTCCCTCTTTCTCATTTTTTCTTTTTTTCTGCTACACCATGCAGCATGTAGAATCTTAGTTCCCTGACCAGGGATTGAACCTGCCCCCTCTGCTTTGGAAGCTAGTAGTCTTAACCACTGAGGCTTCCTAGGTAGCTCAGTGTAAAGAATCTGCTTGCCAATGTAGGAGTCTTCAAGAGACGCAAGTTCGATCCCTGGGTTGGGAAGATCCCCTAAAGGAGGAAATGGCAACCGAGTCCAGTATTCTTGCTGGGAAATCCCATGGATGGAGGAGCCTGGCGGGCTACAGTCCATGGGGTTGCAAAGTGTTGGACAGGACTGAGTGACTGAGCACGCATGCAGTCTTAACCACTGGACCAGCAGGGAATTCCCCTAGTTGTTACTTCTTGCCAGGACAAAGTAGCCTTCTGGCTGGTAGTCCTTATTTTAGATCGGTTCTATTGGTGGCTTTGATCATGTCACTCCCCTGCTTTAAAACGGTTTTCTTTATGTTCAAACTTCAATTATAAAATTTAAAGCGCTCCATAATTTGTCCCCCATTTACCCCTCTGACATATTTCCCATTTCTCCGTTTGCATTCCTGATTATATGCTTTCCCCCCAATACGTGTATGTGTTTCAATTTATATCTTCATTCCTTTGCTTACTGTGATCTATCTCCCGGAATAATCCTTCCCTTTCTGTTGTGTGCTAAGTCACTTCAGTCATGTCCAACTCTTGGCAACCCAATGCACTGTCGACCACCAGGCTCCTCTGTCCGTGGGACTCTCCATGCAAGAGTACTGGAATGGGTTGCCATTTCCTTCTCCAGGGGATCTTCCTAACTCAGGGACCAAGTCCGTGTCTCTTATGTCTCCTATAGTGGCAGGCGGGTTCCTTACTACTAGTGCCACCTGGGAGGCCCACCTTTCTGTTGGTGAAATATTAGTTCTCTAAGGTCAAACTAAATGTCTTCTATGTAAAGCTTTCATAGTCAAACTTTAATATGTATCAGAATCACCTGGAGAGCTTGTTAAACCACAGGTTGCTATCCCCATACCACCCTTGGAGTAGGTCTGGGTGGCGTTTGAGAATTTGCATGTCGAAGATTTTCCCAAGTGATGCCCATGCTATTGGAACAGGGACCAGAGTTTAAGAATCTCTTTTCTAGGGACTTACTTGGTTAAAAATCTGCCTTCCAGTGCAGGGGATTTGGGTTTGATCCCTGGTCAGGGAACTAAGATCCCACATACCTCGGAGCAACTGCTAAGCCTATGTGCTCTGGAGCCCATGTGCCACAACTAGAGAGCCCGGATGCCACAGAGAGACTGAGCCCTGCAACAAAAGATCCTAAATGACATAACTTGGACCCAAACCCAACCCAATGCAATGTACCTGGGACCATCACTTACCCACTGTGGAATCAACTCTTGCCTCTGTGCTTCCATTGCCTTAATTCTTTTCCTGTCACGAGTTATCTGGGTCTGTGTGTTTCCTCTGCTGGTTTGTGATCAACTCAAGGCTGAGTTCCTATCTTAATATCTTTGTTTCCTCTAGCAACTGACCTATTGCCCCATACATGCAGTACTCTGGAGTTTGTGATGATTAAAGGGAAATCTTTGCTCTGCCCTGATTATGTTCCTGTTAAGATTCGTTCAGTTTTCTGAATTTGTGTGGGTGGGCTGAGGGTGGAAGTAAGGAATGGGAATGTTGAAGAGAAACAGAAGCAATTTGGATCATCATATTCCAATCTGATTTCTTCATTGCCCTGAGAAGCTGAAGCAATTAGTCTAATAGGTCAGCAGTGGGACTCATGGGAGTGTCTTATGAGAACTTGCCGCTAAACATGCAGTCAAGGAGCCTGCTAGAGACCCTAAATCTCTGACCCCAATTCATAGAGTGCTGAATCAGAATCTGAATTTTAGTAGACTGCCAGGTAATTTGTTCACTAATTTTTTTCTTTTAAAGCTTTTTAAAAAAAAATTATTTATTTTATTTTTGGCCACACTGAGTCTTTGTTGCTGTGCTCAGGCTTTCTCAAATCGCAGCGAGCAAGGGGCTTTTCTTCATTGTGATACTCAGGCTTCTCACTGCAGTGGCTTCTCTTGCTGTGGCGCACAGGCTCTAGGTGAGGCCTCGGTAATTATGGTACTGGGGCTTAGCTGCTCTGCAGCATGTGGACTTTTCCTGAACCAGGGATCGAACCAGTATCCCCTGTGTTGCAAGGTGGATTCCTATCCACTGTACCACCAGGGAAGTCCCTGCTCACTAAAATTTGAGAAACACTGTAGGAAAGGCAGGTTTGAGCTGTAAAATCCTTTCCAGGACAATAGTTAGGGAGCCAAACTCTGGCTTTTTCTGTTTGTTTGTTAAGGATTGAAGAATAACTCCTGTCAGAGACAATCAGGCCCTGATATAAATTACATTATTTTTAATATTCTTTATTATTTTAGATGTAATCCAATGTAATGACCTATTGGTATAAATCAGTTTTGGGTTTTTTTGGCCTTACCGCATGGAATGTGGAATCTTAGTTCTCTGACCAGAGGTTGAACCGTGTCTCCTGCAATGGAAATGTGGAGACTTAACCACTGGACCACCAAGTAAGTCCAACCTTATTAAAATTTACAAAATATTGAAAATAATAATAATAAGACAGCTTATTGAAGCTGAAACTCCAATATTTTGGCAACTGATGTGAAGAACTGACTTATTTGTAAAGACCCTGTTGCTGGGAAAGATTGAAGGTGGGAGGAAAAGGGAATGACAGATGAGATGGTTGGATGGCATCACTGACTCAATGGACATGAGTTTGAGTAAACTCTGGGAGTTGGTGATGGACAGGGAGGCCTGATGTGCTGCAGTCCATGGGGTCACAAAGAGTCAGACATGACTGAGCGACTGAACTGAATTGAATTGCCAGCTTAATATGAAATAAATAACTGATACACCTGTATTCATGTCAGTGTTCATATTGGTGTGCTCAACACATTCACACCTATAATCTATTGTTATACATTGAAAAATCACAAACATATGCTACTTATTACTTTGATCATGAGGTATCATAGGGTGGAGGCCAAAACCTTGGAATGCCAAAAGATCCTTTCCTTGCAGGCAGACCTAGGGGAAATAGAATCATAATCTGAAGGTTACTGCATAATTTCAGAATCAAAACAAAGGAACATAGGGATTAAAAACTCAGAGGGTTTCAGACATCAAGAAAGTAATATAATGGAGCAAAACCAGGTGAGACAGAACTGTGGTCACTCGGGAAATACATATCTCACCTACAAGGAGCAGTTGACATTTAGCTCTAGCTAATTTTTCTTCTGTGTGGCACATATGGTGCTGCCAGATCTCCAATTTTTCAAGGGAACTTAAAAACCAATTTTTTTTTGATGCAAGCTTCTGAGTTTTGATTATTCACAAATAGTTTAAAAAATTTTGTAAATTCTGACTTCCTTGGTGGTTCAGTGGTAAAGAATCAGCCTGCCAATGCAGAGAAGGTGGGTTTGATCCCTGATTCAGGAAGATTCCATATCCCATGGAGCAACTAAGCCCGTGTGCCACAACTGTTAAGACAGCCATGGAGCCACAGCTACTGAACCCATGTGCCACAGCTACTGAAGCCTATACACCCTAGACCACACTCTCAGCAACAAGAGAAGCCACTGCAGTAAGAAGTCTGCACACCACAACTAGCGAGTATCACCCGCTTGTCACAGCTAGAGAAAAGCCCAGGCAGCAAGAAAGACTCAGCTTGCCAAAAAAATAAAAAACTTGTTTTGTAAATTCTATAATACTCTGTCAGCAATTCAACTTCTAGGAAGTAAACTACATACCTTTGAAATGACATAAAGTGCTAAATTATCTCCTGCAACATTGTCTGAAATAAAATGTTTAGAAACAAAATAAATTGTCATCAGCAAGTGTTCATTAAACAAACTATAGCACACCCAACAGGGGCATACTCTTCAGCAGCGTTATTAAAAAAAGAAAAAGGCTAAGGAAGCTCTTTGTGCAATAATATGAAGTAATCTTCAAGATACATGATTAAATGAGAAAAACAAGTGCACAACATGGTATATACTATGCTTTGCTGTGCTGTCCTGTATTTAGTCCCTGACTTTTGTCCGAATCTTTGGGACCCCGTGGACTGTAGCCCACCAGGCTCCTTTGTGCATGGGGATTCTCCAGGCAAGAATATTGGAGTGGGTTACTGTGCTCTCCTCCAGGGCATCTTCCCTACCCAGGGATAAAACCCAGGTCTCCCGCATTGCAGGCAGATTCTTTACCAGTTGAGCTACCAGGGAAGTCCCATATACCATGCTGCTGCTGCTGCTGCTGCTAAGGCACGTCAGTAGTGTCCGACTCTGTGCGACCCCATAGACGGCAGCCCACCAGGCTCCCCCGTCTCTGGAATCTCCAGGCAAAAACACTGGAGTGGGTTGCCATTTCCTTCTCCAATATATACCATGCTATTAGTTGTTAAATATTTATTTCTTTATTTGGCTGTGCTGGGTCTTAGTTAGATCCCAAGGCATGTGGGATCTTTGATCTTTTTTGTGGCATGTGAACTCTTCGTTTCGGCATGTGGGAACTAGTTCCATGACCAACGATGGAACCTGGGACCTCTGCATTGGGAACGTGGTGACTTAGCCACTGGACCACAAATGAAGTCCATTAGTTGTTAAATAATAGCAAAAATACACATTTTTATACATACATGTAAAATATCACTGGATGGATACCTAAGAAATTAATATTGGTTGTCTCTGAAGAGGGCAAATTGAAGATGGGGACAAGGGTGGGAGTAAGGGTTTTGTTGTTGTTTAGGCACTCAGTTGTGTCCGACTCTGCAACCCCATGGACTGCAGCACACCAGGCTTTCCTGTCCTTTACCATCTCCTGGAGTTTGATCCAACTCATGTCCACTGGGTTGGTGATGCCATCCAACCATCTCATCCTCCGTCATCCCCTTCTCCTCCTGCCCTCAATCTTTCCAAGCATCAGGGTCTTTTCAAATGAGTCAGCTCTTTGCATCAGGTGGGCAAAGTATTGGAGCTTCAGCATCAGTCCTTCAATGAATATTCAGGACTGATTTCCTTTAGGACAGACTGGTTTGATTTCCTTGCTGTCCAAGGGACTCTCAAGAGTCTTCTCCAGCACCACAGTTTGAAGGCATCACTTCTTCGGTACTCAGCCTTTTTTATTGTCCAGCTCTCACATCCATACATGACTACCAGAAAAATCATAGCTTTGGCTATACAGACCTTTGTAGGCAAAAAAATGTCTCTACTTTTCAATATACTGTCTAGGTTTTTCATTGCTTTTCTTCCAAAGTACAAGTGTCTTTTAGTTTCATGGCTGCAGTCACTGTCCACAGTGATTTTGGAGCCCAAGAAAATAAAGTCTATCACTGTTTCCATTGTTTCCCCATCTATTTGCCATGAAGTGATGGGACTGGATGCTATGATCTTCTTTTTTTAAATATTGAGTTTTAAGCTATCTTTTTCACTCTCTTCTTTCACCTTCATCAAGAGGCTCTTTAATTCCTCTTGGCTTTCTGCCGTAAGTGTGGTGTCATCTGCATGTCTGAGGTTATTGATATTTTTACCCACAGTCTTGACTCCAAGAGTTTTTACAGTACACCATTTAATAGTTTTTGAATTCTGAAGCATAAAAATGGATAGTTTATTCAAAAACATTACTTTAAAAATAAAAAGAAAAGAAGAATGTCTGGAAAACACACATATGTGTAAAAACAAATTACCTTAATAGCAGTTACTCTGGAAAGAAGATTTGTGAAACTAGTCAGTGTCTAGGAAATTTCTGCATTTTTAATCTTAAGTAACATTTATAAAAAAATATTTTTTACCACTGTGAATTTATTACTTTCACAATAATTTTAAAATGTTAACTCAAAAATCAAATGTAAAATGCAACATACACCTGCACAAGGTTTGTAGATTATACTGGAGGGGGTCTGCCCAATAAAACTTCTTTGCAAACCCATTGGATTTCTAAGCCACCAGTTTAAGGACACCAGATTAACAGAGCTAAGTGTGAAGTCTCTGACTCTTTGTGACCCCATGGACTGTAGCCTACCAGGCTCCTCTGTCCATGGGGTTTTCCAAGCAATAGTACTGGAGTGGATTGCCATTTCCTTCTCCAGGGGATCTTCCCGACCCAGGGATCGAACCCAGGTCTCCCGCATTGTAGACAGATGCTTAATGTGGGCACTAAAACCAGATGGATTCAAGGTCTGTGGGCTGCAACTCCCTGAATCTCCACACCAAGGACTATCTGACTACCAGGACTGGAAATATTCTGCTGTCCAATGGCTAAGTTGCCTTCTTTCCTAAATAGCAGTCACCACATTGTCCCTGTGTGAGTTTGCCTTGGGTTGCTCCTCTTTCTCTTGCTCCTCTTCCACATTTGATACACTTCTAACTGATGCATTTCTTGGATAAGTTAAGGGAGAAAGTAAGATAACAAGTCAAATCTGTGCCTCTCTTGTGACTGTATATTGATGCTCTGATTAACCATGTGTTTGTCTTGCATTTTATTTTAGATGGCCTGTGTGTGTGTGTGTGTGTGTGTGCACACATGCTCAGTCACTTAGTTGTATCCAACCCTTTGAGACCCTATGGACTGTAACCAGCCAGGCTCCTTTGTCCATGGGATTTTTCAGGCAAGAATACTGGTGTGGGTTGCCATTTCCTCCTCCAGGGCATCTTCCTGACCCATGAACTGAACCTATGTCTCCTGCATTGCAGGCTGATTCTTTACCACTGAATCACCTAGGAAGTGATTCAACTTTGGAAGGTGGGGAAAAGGTTAATTTCTGAGCTTCTGGAGAGGAACACATGTCACCCTCAAGTACTGCTTCAATCTAAATCTGCTTTTATTTTATCCTGACCTGTATCTTACCGTGAATTTCTTTTCACTCAATAAGGATACAAATCATCTCTTTCTCCAGTTTAACCAATATAGCACCCTCTGTTCTGGTGAAGGCAAAGTGTAGTATCTCCAGCGGAAGCCTTTGGTTTCCTTTCCTCTATTTTCAAATAATCTTGAGGATTTACTCAAGCCAGGCATGGGGGAAGAAGCCCTGTTTCCAAGAACCAGAAACAGAGATAATCATCAAGCCTCTGCTAACAGTGCACGGCTAGAGTTCTACTTCCATACCATCTAGTATTGCTGCTCAAGCCTGGCCCAGCCTGGTCGCCAAGGATACAAGTCTCCTCGGAAGTGACTGCATGCTAGTCCAAGTACCTACGCAAGCCCACACTTAGATTCCCCACACTTAAATTCCAAGATTATGAATCTAAGCCCCACACTTAGATTCCAAGGTTATGACTCTCTTAGTTCACATTCCCATATGAGGTTGCTGTTGCCTAGAACATTTGGCTCAGCCTGGCTGGACATGAGAGCTTTAGTCTCTATTATTTACCGTGCTAGAACCAATTTTCTTCAGGCAGACCTGTATTGAGCCTTCGTCAGTGGCCTAGATGCCTCCTTTCCTTTTAGTGAATTCTCTCTCTCTTTTTATTTATTTATTGGCTGTTCTCAGTCTTAGTTACAGCATGCAGGATCCAGTTCCCTGACCAGGGATTGAACCCAGGCTCCCTGCATTAGGAATGCAGAGTCTTAGCCATTGGACCACCAGGTAAGTCCCTCTCTCTCTCCCAGTAAAGATATTTTAGGAACAAATTTGAGTCAGTGGTAGTAAGGTAGATAAGCCCACAGCCTGTTATGCAGTGAAGTTAAGTCAGAAAGAGAAAGATAAATATCATATATTAACACATATATATGGAACCTAGAAAGATGGTACTGATGAACCTATTTGCAGGGAAGGAATCAATCCCTTGCAGGGAAGACGCAGATGTAGAGAATGGACTTGTGGGCACGAGGGTGAGGGGGCAGAGTGCAAAGAGAGAGTGGGATGAGATGGAGAAAGTAGCACTGACATATATACACTACCATGTGTGAAATAGATAGCTGGTGAAAAGTTGCTACAGAACATAGGGTGCTCTGTGATGAGACTTACAAGAGTGGGATGGGGGAGGGGAGGGAGGCTTCAGAGGAAGGGGATATTTGTATAATTATGGCTGAATCACGTTATTGTACAGCAGAAACCAACACCTTGTAAAGCAATTTTCCTCCAATTAGAAAATTAATTTTTTTAAAAAGGAAAGAAAAATTAACTTTATACTTCTTAAGTGTGACCCGAACATAGTGACTTCTAAAGAGGATAGTATGGAAAAGGGTGACAAAGAATAATAAGAAAAATTTTTAATTAATTAATTTATTGCAACAGATTTTAGTTGCATCATGAGTGATCTTTCTCTGAGGTGGATGGGCTGTCTAGTTATGGCACAGACTTAGTGCCCCGCAGCATGGGGGATCTCAGTTCCTGAACCAGAGACAGAACCTATGTCTCCTGCATTGCAGGGCAGATTCCCAACCACTGGACCACCAGGGAGGACTTCCTGGTGAAGAGAACTCTCTTCTTTTAGTGAACTCTCTTATGGACTTTCCTGCCAGTTAGTCATAGCTTGCTCTACTGCATTTCATAACTTAGACTTTGGAGAGATAGAGTTATGATTTCCTCCTCTTTTCTCTTAAAAAGTCCCTAGGATGCTGATTGTGACACTTATTATCATGTATTATGTATTAGCTTCCTGTGACTGCCATAACAAATTATCACAAACTAGGTGGCTTAAAACAAGAGAAATTTATTCTCTCAAGAGTCCTGAAGGCTAGAAGTCCAAAATCAAGGTGTTGGTAGGGCTGCACTCCCTCCAAAGACTCTGGAGGGAAAACTTCCTTGCCTCTTCCAGCTTCTGATGGCTCCAGGCAAGGATTCTTTAGCTGTGGTTGCATAACTCCAATCTCTGCTTTCATTTTCACACGACCTTTTCCCCTCTGTGTGTATGTCTTCTCTTCTGTCTTTCAGAAAGACATTTGTCATGGGATTTAGGGCTTACCCCACTAATCCAGGTTGAATTCATCTTGAAATCCTTAACTTTACATCTGCAAAGACCGTCTTTCCAAATAAGGTCATGTTCATAGATTTCAGGGATAAGGACGTGGACATATTTTGAGGGCTCCTTTTCAACACACTAGATGTTATTTTGCAAGTGAGGAAATGGAGGCCGAGGGAGGTTAAGGGGTTACCCAAGGCAAATTAGTTCCCCTTTACCACAGAACTCTGCCCACTTGAGAAGGGCATCAGCTTTTATTAAGCCTCATACACTAAAAAGGTCCTCTTAGATTCTTATCATAGGATAACTGGTTCCTGCAGGCCTTATATTTGCAGAACTAAAGGGCCATCCTAAGACCACCTCTAGGAGGGCTTAGATGCACCTTACCAAGCATCATGATATTATATTATATTATGTTACCTCATAAAATTATGGCCAACTGTCTAATTATCTTAAGAAGATTAGATATTGGAGGATTGAAATCCATGGTCTTATTTTAAAATGTTTATTTATTTATTTATGCATTTAGTTTTGGCTGTGCTGGGTCTTTGTTGCCTTGTGGGTTTTTCTTTAGTTGCAGTTAGAGGGGGCTACTCTCCAGTTACTGTGTGTGGGTTTTCATTGTGGTGGCTCCTCTTGATGAGGAGGACAGGCTCTAAGGTGGCCAGGCTGCAGTAGCTGTGGCTCCTGGGTTCTAGAACACAGGCTCAGTAGTTGTGGTGCTTGGGCTTATTTGCTCTGCAGCATGAGGGATCTTCACAGACCAGGGGTCAAATCCACCTCTTCTGTATTAGCAGGCTGATTCTTTACCACTGAGCCGCTGGGGAAGCCCCTCATGCCTTTATTTTAACAGATAAGTTCAACCTGTCTCGGCCCCCCGCTTTGGTAGCTGTTTCCCTGAATAGAACAATACAGACTAGCTTGTGTTTTATCCCTATTATTATTCTCAACTCACCCTCAAGTGCCTATTGTGGAATGCAAGGGGGTGGAGGCTGAGAAATAGGGAGGTGGAGCAATAAACAGTCTGTTTCATAAATGTCTGTGTAAGAGATTTCAAATCTCCTGTGAAGGGAAGTCTATCAGGTTTTTTCACACTTCAGCTCAGAGATGGTTCTGTAGCTGTAGAGCTGGCCTCATAGGGATTCTTCACCAACTTGGCACACCGAAAAATCATCACTATCAGGAAGAGAAACAGGAGAACAACAAAGGCAATGGCAAAGCCTTTGTCTACATCAACACTACTGGACAGGCTTGAGTCATCCATGGGAACACACACCTCTTTACCCTTGTCCAACCGTAGCTACTTCCTCAGGAATATCTTCAGATTTGTCATATTCCTAGACAAAAGAGGATAAAACAAGTTTATTGGCTTATATTTTGTATGTATGTATTTTTAAAAATTGAGGTATATGTATGTTAGTTGCTTAATCGTGTCCAACTCTTTGTGACCCCATGGACTGTACCCCCACCTCCAGGCTCTTCTGTGCATGGGACTTTCCAGGCAAGGATACTGGAGTGGGTTGCCATTTCCTTCTCCGGGGGATCTTCCTGACCCGGGGATTGAACCCAGGTCTCCTGAATTGCAGTCGGATGCTTTACCATCTGAGCTACTAGGAGAGCTACTAGGGGAGCCCTAGTACATGGGGTGATAGTTGCTTTATAATGTTGTGTTGGTTTCTGCTGTACAACGAAGTGAATCAGTCAACTCACTCCAGTATTTCTTGCCTGAAAAGTTCCGTGGATAGAAGAGCCTGGTGGGCTACAGTCCATGGGGTTTTGAAGAGTAAGGCAGGACTGAGCTCTGCATTGCACTGTGTATCCCCTCCCTCTTGGACATCCCTTCCATTGCCCCCCACCTCCCATCCCACCCCTCTAGGTCATTACAGAGCACCAAGCTGAGTTCCCTGTGTCATACTGCAGGTTTCCACTAGCTATTTTGCACTTGATACTGTATATGTGTCAATACTAACCTCCCAACCCAACGCACCCCTCTATGTATGTATTTTCTAACACTGTTATGTTGAAACCAAAGAAGGCTTTCAAAAAATTAGCAAGATTTATTTAAGAGGTACTCATGAAACTGATAGGGCTTCCTTTCCTGGTGGCTCAGACAGTAAACAATCTGCCTGCAGTATGGGAGAGCCGGGTTTCATCCCTGGAACAGGGAAGCTACCCACTCAAGTATTCTTGCCTGGAGACTCCAAGGATAGAGGAGCCTGGAGAGCTACAGTCCATAGTGTCGCAAAGAGTCGGACATGACTGAGCGACACACACACACACACACACACACATTCACACACACATGACAGTGATGATGTTAGTATAGGTGACCTTCAAGATATTAGCATATGTAAAAGTAGGTGAAATACTGCAAGGCAAGACATGAAAAATATGTGTAACTCAGAAAACAACTGGGGCTTCCTTGCTCTGTTAAATCCCAGTTCAGTTGTCTTGAATACCCCAATTCTGTGTTAAGTGCAAACCATTTTCTAATATTTTTTCAAATTCTGCGTACTTACTGTAATTAATTTATTGTGGTGTCTTAACTTACTAGGTATGAACATAAAATTGTTTTATTTTTTCTAATCACTATGTTTGTGCTGTCATTCCTATCTCCTAATGAGAAATCAGGTACGTCCCAGAAGTGATCAATTTCAGTTATTAAGTCCACTATCAAACAATACTGAAAAGAAAATCAGAGGACTCTCTCTTCTCAATTTCAAAACTCACCATAAGGCTACAGTCATTAAGACAGTGTAGTATTGGCATAAGAATAGACATACACATCAATGGAATAGAATTGAGAGTATAGAAATAAACATGTATGTATTGTCAGCTGGTTTTTGAGAAGAGTGTCAATACCATTCAATAAGGAAAGAAAACAAATGGTCCTTGGGAAACTGGATGTGCCTGTGTGCTCTGTCACTTCAGTCATCTCTGACTCTTTGTGACCCTACGGATTGTAAGCCGCCAGGCTTCTCTGTCCACGGGATTCTCCAGGCAGAATACTGGAGTGAGTTGCCATGCCCTCCTCCAGGCGATATTTCTGACTCAGGGATTGAATCCACCTCTCCTGTGTCTCCTGCATTGCAGGGGAATTCTTTACCTACTGAGCCCTATCCAGGAAGCCTGGAAAACTAGATAGTCATATACAAAACACTGAAGTTAGACCTTTACTTCACACCATATATAAATATTAACTCAAAATAGATCAAAGACCCAAATGTAAGAGCTAAAACTATAAAATTCAGAAAAAAAGGAATAAATTTTCATAACATTGGATTTGGTAAAGGATTTTTAGATATGACAGCAGTAAGAGAAAAAAATTGGACTTCTTCAAATTTAAAACTCTTGAGCTTCAAAGGACACAATCAAGAAAGTGAAGAAAACCCACACAATAGGAAAAAATGTATGAAAATCTTATATCTGATAAGGGATTTGTATTTGGAATATCTAAAGTATTTGTCGGAGAAGGCAATGGCACCCCACTCCAGTACTCTTGCTTGGAAAATCCCATGGATGGAGGAACCTGGTAGGCTGTAGTCCATGGGGTCGTGAAGAGTTGGACATGACTGAGCTACTTCACTTTGATTTTTCACTTTCATGCATTGGAGAAGGAAATGGCAACCCACTCCAGTGTTCTTGCCTGGAGAATCCCAGGGCCGGGGAGGCCTGGTGTCTCTGGGGTCACACAAAGTCGGACACGACTAAAGCGACTTAGCAGCAGCAGCAGCAGCAAAGTATTTGTACAACTAAATAATAGGAAGACAAATAACTCAATTAAAAATTAGACAAAGGATCTGAATAGATATTTCTCTAAGGAAGATTTACAAATGGCCAATAAGCACATGAAAAGATGCTCAACATCATAGTCATGAGAAATTACTAAAGAACAGGCATAAGGTTTCAGTGAATTAAGAGGAATAAGCTCTAGATATCTTCTGTATGACATTGTATGTATAGTTAATGATTATCTATTGTAAACTTAATTCTTTGGCAATGCCAAAGAATGCTCAGACCACCACAAAATTGTACTCATCTCACATGCTAGCAAATTAATGCTCAAAATTCTCCAAGCTAGGATTCAACAGTATGTGAACTATGAACTTCCAGATGTTCAAGCTGGATTTAGAAAATGCAGAGGAACCAGGGATCAAATTGCCAACATCGACTAGATCATTGAAAAAGTAAGAGACTTCTAGAAAAACATCTGCTTCATTGACTATGCCAAAACCTTTAATTGTGTGGATCACGACAAACTGTGGAAAATTCTTAAAGAGAACTGGTGTCTCTGGGGTCACACAAAGTCGGACACGACTAAAGCGACTTAGCAGCAGCAGCAGCAGCAAAGTATTTGTACAACTAAATAATAGGAAGACAAATAACTCAATTAAAAATTAGACAAAGGATCTGAATAGATATTTCTCTAAGGAAGATTTACAAATGGCCAATAAGCACATGAAAAGATGCTCAACATCATAGTCATGAGAAATTACTAAAGAACAGGCATAAGGTTTCAGTGAATTAAGAGGAATAAGCTCTAGATATCTTCTGTATGACATTGTATGTATAGTTAATGATTATCTATTGTAAACTTAATTCTTTGGCAATGCCAAAGAATGCTCAGACCACCACAAAATTGTACTCATCTCACATGCTAGCAAATTAATGCTCAAAATTCTCCAAGCTAGGATTCAACAGTATGTGAACTATGAACTTCCAGATGTTCAAGCTGGATTTAGAAAATGCAGAGGAACCAGGGATCAAATTGCCAACATCGACTAGATCATTGAAAAAGTAAGAGACTTCTAGAAAAACATCTGCTTCATTGACTATGCCAAAACCTTTAATTGTGTGGATCACGACAAACTGTGGAAAATTCTTAAAGAGATGGGAATACCAGACCTCCTGACTTGCCTCCTGAGAAATCTGTATGCAGGTCAAGAAGCAAGAGTTAGAACTGGACATGGAACAAACTCCGGGAGTTGGTGATGAACAGGGAAGCCTGGCATGCTGCAGTCCATGGGGTTGCAAAAAGCCAGACACAACTGAGCGACTGAACTGAACTGATTTTACACTTAAAAATTTGTTAAGAAGGTAGATCTCACATTAAGTGTTCTAGCTAATAAAATAAAATTTGAAAAAAGAAAGAAAAGAAATTGGCTAAAGCAGTCTGTGGCAGTAGAAAGGAAGGCAGTGTTGAGATTGTACTGAATGAGGGAGATTTTAAAAATATATTTATTTTTTATCATTTATTTATTTGGCTGGGTCTTAACTGTGGCGTGTGGGATCTAGTTCTCTGCTTAGGGTTCAAACCTGGGCTCCCTGCATTGGGAGCTTAAAGTTCATAGCCACTGGACCACCAGGGAAGTCCCAAGGGGAATTTTTTTCTTTTTCTTGAGGACCAGCTATGGACTACAGATAGGGATCAGCCTTAGGGGGGTCACAAAAAGAGGATCTAAGCCAAGAGGGCTTCCTGCTAGGATCAAATTACCTTAATAGAAAATGGCTGGAGCTGAACTTGGATTCAGCATTATAATGACCAATCAGAGTAGAAATATTGACCTGAAGGGATCTACAGTTAGATAACCCTAGTAGAGAATTTCTGAGGAGCTCATGAAAAAGGAGAGAAAGAGCCCTAAGCAACATCCAAGCCTAGAGAGAAAAAAAATGCCAATAGATTTGTATTGAAAAATGGTTTGGATCTTTAGGAGAGATGTGCCTGTGTGCTTCTTGTTGTTCAGTTGCTTAGTTGTGTCCAACTCTTTGTGACCCCTCGGATTTCAGCACACCAGGCTTCCCTGTCCATCACTATCTCCCAGAGCTTGCTCCAACTCATGTCCATTGAGTCAGTGAGGCCATCCAAACATCTTGCCCTCTGTCTTCCCCTTCTCTTCCTGCCTTCAGTCTCTCCCAGTATCAAGGCCTTTTCCAAGTTGGCTCTTTGCATCAGGTGGCCAAAGTACTGGAGCTTCAGCTTCAGCATCAATCCTTCTCCCAGTGAATATTCAGGGCTGATTTCCTTTAGGATGGACTGGTTTGATCTTGCAGTTCAAGGGACTCTCAAGAGTCTTCTCCAACACCACAGCTCAAAAGCGTCAATTCTTTGGTGTTTAGCCTTCTTTATGGTCTAACTCTCACATCCATACATGATTACTGAAAAGCCATAACTTTGACTATATGGACCTTTGTTGGCAAAGTAATGTCTCTGTTTTTTAATAGCTGTCTAGGTTTTTCATAGCTTTTCTTCCAAGGAGCAAGTGTGAGTGCTAAGTCACTTCAGTTCTGTCTGATTCTTTGTGACCCTTTGGGCTGTAGTCCGTCAAGCTCTTCTGTCCATGGGGTTTTTCAGGCAAGAATACCAGAGTGTGTTGCCATGCTCTCTTCTAGGGGATCTTCCTGACCCAGGGATCAAACCATTGTCTCCTATGTTTCCTGTTGGCAGGTGGGTCCTTCACCACTAACAACACCTGGGAAGTCATTGGAGCTATGTAGAGAAAACTAAAATACTATTTTTGTTTTGTTTTGACTGCACTAGACATCATGTGGCCTTTTAGTTCCCCAACGAGGGATCAAACCTGTGCTCCCTGCAGTGGAAATGTGGAGTCTTAACTACTAGACCATCAGGGAAGTCCTAAAATATTGTTTTATAAAATATTAGCTGGGGACTTCCCTGGTGGTGCCATAGACAAGGGTCTGCCTGACAATGCAGGAAATGTGGGTTTAATCCCTGGTGTGGGAAGATTCCACATGCCCTGGAGCAACTGCATTAATATGCCACAACTACTGAACCCTGGTTCTAGAGCCCATGAACTGCAACTACTGAGCCGCAACTACTGAAGCACAAGTAGCTTACAGCCCGGGCTCTGCAACAAGAGAAGCCACTGTAATGAGAAGCCTGCACACTATGATGAAGAGCATAGCTCCTTCTCCCAGCAACTAGAGAGCCCATGAAAAGCAATGGCGACCCAGCACAGCCGAAAGTAAATAAAGCTTAAAAATTAAAAATAAATTAGTTGGCATGGTGAGAAGCTAAACTGCTCAGTGAAATAGTTCAAGAATTGTGTTCATAATGGGCAGAGCTGTACGTTGGTAGAGAATTGTAAGGTTGTTGTTGTTCAGTTGCTCAGTCGTGTCTGACTCTTTGCAACTCCATGGGCTGCAGCACGCCAGTCTTCCCTGTCCTTCACCATCTCCTGGAGCTTGCTCAAACTCATGTTCATTGAGTCAGTGATGCCATCCAACTAGCTGGTCCTCTGTCATCCCCTGATAACGAGAGATAAACTAATCTGGTAGCTGGAAAATGTGGGAAAATTGCTAGATATTTGTACCATTTTAAGATATAGATCTCACTTTTATATGTATTACATTCTTCATGTGTCATCCTTTCTACAGTGCTCTTTCAGAGCAAGGACACGCGTATTTTTGGGTTCCACATTTCAGTGGCTTATCACTAGGTGGTGCTAGTGGTAAAGAACCTGCCTGCTAATACAGGCGACATAGAGTCTTGGGTTTGATCCCTGGGTCAGGAAGATCCCCTGGAGGAGGGCATGGCAACCCACTCCAGTATTCTTGCCTGGACAGAGGAGCCTGGCATGCTACGGTCCATGGGTTGCAGAGCTGGACACAACTGAAGCGACTTAGCACCTGTCTCTTATACACATCTAGATGTGTATAAGAGACAGAGGGTCAGGAAGATCCCCTGGAGGAGGGCATGGCAACCCACTCCAGTATTCTTGCCTGGACAGAGGAGCCTGGCATGCTACGGTCCATGGGTTGCAGAGCTGGACACAACTGAAGCGACTTAGCACATATCACTCTACCTCTGTTAACATCCTTTGGGGCCTACTTCCAAAACATGTCTCAAATCCATTCCCTTTTCTTTACCCCTATGGCCACCATTGTGCTCTAGGCCATCAAATGCCAAACACCTGCAAATACTTTCTGATTTTCTGAAAACATTCTTATTCTCCTCCAACCGCAAAGCAATCTTTAGTAAATGTAATTCAATCAGTCTTCTGATTAAAATATTACAGCATCTTCCTACTGTCTTCAGTGCGTTACCAAGGCTGTCCATGATTTTGTCTCACCTTGTTTCTTGCCATTCTTCCTTGTACATTTGTTACCCAGCAATGCTGGACTTGTCACAGCTCTATAAGTTTTGCATGATCCTCCTTTGCCTCCAGGCTTTTTTCATTAACATTATCTTTGCATTACTCCTATCCTTCTATATTCAACTTTTAGACCTTAGCTTAAATGTCAATTTCCTAGGGAGATATTCTAGTAACATTCACTATAGTTTATTTCGATTACTTTAATTTCTGTCTTTTCTGATAAAATAGTAATTCTACATGAGACTAAGGACCCTATATAATTTGTTTTTATCCTAAAAGTCTGGGATATATTAGATGTTCAACAAGTATCTGTTCAATGAATGATTTAGTACTATACTTTGCAAAAGTGAGCATGTAAAAATGCTAGTTGAATGAATGAATAACTGAGAATGTGGCATTGAAAGGAGAAGACTGTTGCTGATCTTAAAAGAATAGTTGTAGCAGAGTGATAAAGGAGTCATCCAGACTTTCGTGGATTAAACAACAAAAGGCAGTGAGGAAATGAAGACACCAAGATTTTAAATCATTTATGAGGAGTTAAACTAGGAAAGAAAGAAGTAGAATAGCAGCTAAAAGCCTAATGCAGAATCAAACAAGGGATTCCTTTTCAAAGGCAGAATGGAAAGGTATCAGGTAGGATGTGTTTGATTGCAAGTGACAGAAAAGTCCACTTAAGTGAGATTAAACAATACATGAAATTTATTGACTTATGAGACTAAAGTCCAGAGTAAGGATAACTTTAAGTAGGGCTTGATCCAGACATTCGAGGTGTTTTCATGGTTTTGCCTTTATGTATCTACCTTTCTTCTACATTGGAGTTCCCTGGTGGCTCAGCTGGTAAAGAATCCACCTGCAATGCAGGAGACCTAGGTTCGATCCCTGGGTTAGGAAGATCTCCTGGAGAAGGGAACAGGTACCCACTCCAGTATTCTGGCCTGGAGAATTCCAGGGCCAGAATATACAGTCCATGGGATTGCAAAGAGTTGGGACACAACTGAGCAACTTTCACTTTCACTTTCATCCTTTCTTTTACGTTTATTTTATACCCGGACCAGCTTCCCTATGGTAGCAAGAATGGCTACAGAAAATCCAGACTTTACATATTCCCTCTTCATATTATCTCCTCCTCAGTTCCAGAGGGAGAAAGAACAATTTTATATCAGTCAGGATTCTTCTTTGCAAGTAATGAAAACAGGGCCTCCTTTACTTAAGCAAGAGCTTCCCTGGTGGCTGAGATAGTAAAGAATCTGCCTGGAATGCAGGATTCCCGGGTTCATTCCCTGGTTTGAGAAGATCCCCTGGAGAAGGAAATGGCAACCCACTCTAGTATTCTTGCCTGGAGAATCTCGTTGACAGAGGAGCCTCATGGGCTGCAGTTCATGGGGTCGTGAAGTGTCAGACAGGACTGACCAACTTTCACTTACTTAAGCACAAAAGGTATTTATTATAAAGAGACCAGGTGACTTCCAGAATCAAGGAGAAGGAGAATTGGTTCCATAAAACAGGGAGAAACCAAGGGAGGCCAGGCACTGGGAATCATAACCAAGGTCAGCACAGGAACACTGACCAACTTTCACTTACTTAAGCACAAAAGGTATTTATTATAAAGAGACCAGGTGACTTCCAGAATCAAGGAGAAGGAGAATTGGTTCCATAAAACAGGGAGAAACCAAGGGAGGCCAGGCACTGGGAATCATAACCAAGGTCAGCACAGGAACAGTCTGGTTAAAGGCACCGTTGGTGCTGGACACTGGCCACCACCACCGGACACTGCTGTTGCTGAGGACTGCTGCTGCTGTCATCGGATACTGCTGTCCCTGCCATGCCTGAATTATAAATTGTGTCATCTTTGTGTCACTTGATATTCCAGACCCTGGCTGGAGCATCCGACTGGTCAAGGCTGAGTCACGCACCAGCACCTTAGCCACCCTGGTGATAGGAGAAGGAATATTCATTATTTCTAAGCACTGTAGTGAAAATGAAGTTCTGTCTCTCATAGACTCACATAAAGGAGCATTTCTCTCAAATAAGAAGGAGTTTTGGATGTTGAGCAGACACAAAATGCCAAACATTTATTTTTTGGTCTTGGTCCCAATCCATCTATATGCTGTTCCTAAAAGATTCACCTAAAATTTAAAGGCACGGAAAGATTGGAAGTAAAAAGTGTACGAGGTAAATACTCACCAAAATAAAATTGAGGTGCTGTATTAATATCAGACAAAATAGACTTAAGACTAGAAGCATTATTAGGTATACAGAGGATTAACAGAATATAATAAAGTGCCAAATTCAGTAGGAAGATGTAAGTGTTCTAAATTGTATGTACCTAATAAAATAGTCTCAGGATAAATAAACAATATGACTACAGGGAGAAATTGATCAAAATTGCTATTATAGTGGATAATCAAAATATTCTTCTCAATCATTGATAGGTCAGCTAGACAGAAATTGGTGAAATATAGAATATTTGGTTGATATGGTGAACAAGCTTGATTCATAGAACATGTGTCCAACACTTAGCAAATTCATACTTTTCCATATATTTTTAAATATCATTTGAGTTGGGTTTGAGATTTAATTTTTGGTCATGTGAAACTAAAAATATCCTAATTTCATTTATTAAATCCGTTTCTGCTGAAAATAGCCAGGATGATTTCTGGTCTCTGCAAATAAGCCTTGATGTATATAGATATCAAGCTGAGTTTATCCCAGAAGTAGAAACATGCTATGTATATAAGCCATATGAATACCACAGTTATTGCAGAAAAAGCATTTGATAAATTTCAATACTAAAAAAAACCTACATTAATATTCTTAGCAAAATAGGGGTAGAAAAGAATACTTTTAACCTAGTTAAGGGTATTAACAAAAAAATGTAGAGCAAACGTCCAGATAATGGTGAAAAGTTGAAAGATTTTCCTCTTAAAATCAGGAACAAGACAAAGAGGTTCATTACCTTCAATTTATTCAACATCATTCTGGAGGTTCTAATCAGTGCAGTAAAATAAGATAGAGAAAGAAAAAAACAAGGATTTAAAAAGAAGAAACAAAAATGTTCATTATTCACTGATTATTTCCTACAGAATAGTCTACAGAAACTATGAGAAATAAGTAGTTTAGCAAGGTGTTTGGATGAGATACACAAGTCAGTTACATATGTAAATGCCAGTAACAAACAATAAGCAAATGTAATTTTTAAAAGACCATTTAATTTTAAAAGGGTTATTGGGAACTCCTTGGTGCTCCAGTAGTTAAGACTCAGAGCTTTCCCTGCTGTGGTCCTGGTTCAATCACTGGTCAGGGAAGTAAGATCCTGCAATGCCCCCCCCAAAAAGGGGCATTATTTACAGTAGCATTAAAATATATAACAAACCTAGACAGCATATTAAAAATCTGAGACAACACTTTACTGACAAAGCTTCGTATAGTTAAAGGTATGGTTTTTCCACTAGTCATGTATAGATGTAAGAATTGGACCATAAAGAAGGCTGAGCACCAAAAAATTGATTATTTACAACTGTGGTGTTGGAGAAGACTTTTAAGAGTCCCTTGGACTGCAAGGAAATCAAATCAGTCAATCTTAAAGGATATCAACCCTGAATATTCACTGGAAGGACTGATGCTGAAGTTGAAGCTCCAATACTTTGGCCACCTAATGCAAAGAGCCAATTCACTGGAAAAGACTCTGATGTTGGGAAAGATTGAAGGCAAGAGGAGAGGGAGGCGACAGAGGATAAGATGGTTAGATGGCATCACTGACCAGTGGGCACATGAGTTTGAGAAAACTCAGGGAGATAGTGAGGGACGGGGAAGTCTGGCATGCCACAGTTCTTGGGGCTGCAAAGAGTTGGACACAACATAGTGACTGAACAAAGTGAATAGAGAGATACCTGATATTTATGAATTTCACATGATTAAGTTGTTAATTCTCCTCAAATTTACTTATAGAGGCCATATAACTCCAACAAAATTCCATCAAGGTTTTTGAGAAAACTGACAAACTGTTTTTCTTAAGTGCACATGAGAGCTCACAGGTACAAGAATTAAAAAGGCATTCTGAAGAGAAAGAATATGGTGGAGAGTTTCCCCAAATCAGTTATTAAGGTTTATTACAGAGCTATAGTATTTTTGACAGTGAGATATATGTGCAGGTATAGATAATAGATCATTTGAAGAGACTAGAAAGCCCAGAAACAAACTGCACCTTTAGGTATACTTGACTTATAGTGGAATGAGCACTATTGACAGAAAAAGAATGGCCTGTTTAATAATCAATACTGGAAAATAAGATATCCATTTAAAAAACCACATCTATAGTTAAATGTCAAGTAAAGTGAACTCGCTCAGTCGTGTCAGACTCTTTGTGACCCTGTGGGCTGTAGCCTGCCAGGCTCCTCTGTCCATGGGATTCTCCAGGCAAGAATACTGGAGTGGGTTGCCATTTCCTTCTCCAGGGGATCTTCCCAACCCAGGGATCAAACTTGGGTCTCCCACATGGCAGGCAGGTGCTTTATTCTCTGAGCCAGATGTCAAGAGCAAGCTTTAAAACCTTTAGGACTTCCTTGGTGGTACAGTGGCTGGGAGTCCGTCAGCCAGTGCAAGGGGCATGAGTTTAGTCCCTGGTCTGGGAAGGTTCTACATATGGTGGAGCAACTGCGCTCATGGGCCACAGCTACTGAAGCCTGTGTGTCTAGAGCTTGTGCTCTGCAACAAGAGAAACCACTGCAGTGAGAAGCCCACACATGCAACCAGAGAGTAATCCCTGCTTACTGCAATTAGTGGAAGTCCAAGCACAGCAACAGAGATTCCTGTCTCTTATACACATCTCTGAGTTTATCCCAGAAGTAGAAACATGCTATGTATATAAGCCATATGAATACCACAGTTATTGCAGAAAAAGCATTTGATAAATTTCAATACTAAAAAAAACCTACATTAATATTCTTAGCAAAATAGGGGTAGAAAAGAATACTTTTAACCTAGTTAAGGGTATTAACAAAAAAATGTAGAGCAAACGTCCAGATAATGGTGAAAAGTTGAAAGATTTTCCTCTTAAAATCAGGAACAAGACAAAGAGGTTCATTACCTTCAATTTATTCAACATCATTCTGGAGGTTCTAATCAGTGCAGTAAAATAAGATAGAGAAAGAAAAAAACAAGGATTTAAAAAGAAGAAACAAAAATGTTCATTATTCACTGATTATTTCCTACAGAATAGTCTACAGAAACTATGAGAAATAAGTAGTTTAGCAAGGTGTTTGGATGAGATACACAAGTCAGTTACATATGTAAATGCCAGTAACAAACAATAAGCAAATGTAATTTTTAAAAGACCATTTAATTTTAAAAGGGTTATTGGGAACTCCTTGGTGCTCCAGTAGTTAAGACTCAGAGCTTTCCCTGCTGTGGTCCTGGTTCAATCACTGGTCAGGGAAGTAAGATCCTGCAATGCCCCCCCCAAAAAGGGGCATTATTTACAGTAGCATTAAAATATATAACAAACCTAGACAGCATATTAAAAATCTGAGACAACACTTTACTGACAAAGCTTCGTATAGTTAAAGGTATGGTTTTTCCACTAGTCATGTATAGATGTAAGAATTGGACCATAAAGAAGGCTGAGCACCAAAAAATTGATTATTTACAACTGTGGTGTTGGAACATTAAAATATATAACAAACCTAGACAGCATATTAAAAATCTGAGACAACACTTTACTGACAAAGCTTCGTATAGTTAAAGGTATGGTTTTTCCACTAGTCATGTATAGATGTAAGAATTGGACCATAAAGAAGGCTGAGCACCAAAAAATTGATTATTTACAACTGTGGTGTTGGAGAAGACTTTTAAGAGTCCCTTGGACTGCAAGGAAATCAAATCAGTCAATCTTAAAGGATATCAACCCTGAATATTCACTGGAAGGACTGATGCTGAAGTTGAAGCTCCAATACTTTGGCCACCTAATGCAAAGAGCCAATTCACTGGAAAAGACTCTGATGTTGGGAAAGATTGAAGGCAAGAGGAGAGGGAGGCGACAGAGGATAAGATGGTTAGATGGCATCACTGACCAGTGGGCACATGAGTTTGAGAAAACTCAGGGAGATAGTGAGGGACGGGGAAGTCTGGCATGCCACAGTTCTTGGGGCTGCAAAGAGTTGGACACAACATAGTGACTGAACAAAGTGAATAGAGAGATACCTGATATTTATGAATTTCACATGATTAAGTTGTTAATTCTCCTCAAATTTACTTATAGAGGCCATATAACTCCAACAAAATTCCATCAAGGTTTTTGAGAAAACTGACAAACTGTTTTTCTTAAGTGCACATGAGAGCTCACAGGTACAAGAATTAAAAAGGCATTCTGAAGAGAAAGAATATGGTGGAGAGTTTCCCCAAATCAGTTATTAAGGTTTATTACAGAGCTATAGTATTTTTGACAGTGAGATATATGTGCAGGTATAGATAATAGATCATTTGAAGAGACTAGAAAGCCCAGAAACAAACTGCACCTTTAGGTATACTTGACTTATAGTGGAATGAGCACTATTGACAGAAAAAGAATGGCCTGTTTAATAATCAATACTGGAAAATAAGATATCCATTTAAAAAACCACATCTATAGTTAAATGTCAAGTAAAGTGAACTCGCTCAGTCGTGTCAGACTCTTTGTGACCCTGTGGGCTGTAGCCTGCCAGGCTCCTCTGTCCATGGGATTCTCCAGGCAAGAATACTGGAGTGGGTTGCCATTTCCTTCTCCAGGGGATCTTCCCAACCCAGGGATCAAACTTGGGTCTCCCACATGGCAGGCAGGTGCTTTATTCTCTGAGCCAGATGTCAAGAGCAAGCTTTAAAACCTTTAGGACTTCCTTGGTGGTACAGTGGCTGGGAGTCCGTCAGCCAGTGCAAGGGGCATGAGTTTAGTCCCTGGTCTGGGAAGGTTCTACATATGGTGGAGCAACTGCGCTCATGGGCCACAGCTACTGAAGCCTGTGTGTCTAGAGCTTGTGCTCTGCAACAAGAGAAACCACTGCAGTGAGAAGCCCACACATGCAACCAGAGAGTAATCCCTGCTTACTGCAATTAGTGGAAGTCCAAGCACAGCAACAGAGATTCAGTGCAGCTAAAAGTAAGACACATTCTCAACAACAACAACAACAACAACAAACTTTGGAAGAAAATATAGACTGTTTTATGACCTCAGGTTAGGAAATGATCTCTTAAGACACAAATAGTACAACATGTATTTTAAAAGATGCTTGAGTTTAACTGTAGAATTAAGAACTCCTGATCAGTTCAGACACCATAAAGTAAGTAAAAATACAAACCACAACACAAACTTGGAGAAACATATTTCTAAAAAAAAGGGTTAGTATCCAAGTTAGCAAACTAAATCCTCCAACTGAATAAGAAAAGGACAAATAACTCAAGAGGAAAATTAGCAAAAGACATGAACTGGCATTAAAAAAAAGAAACATGAAAGCTAAAAAGTGCATGAAAAGGTGTTCAATTTCACAGTAATCATTGACATTATTTTTTTATTCACTAGATTGGTAGGCATTAAGAAGTCTGATAATACAAAGTGTTGGCAAGGGTATAACTCATTCAAAGTTCTTGTACACTCCCCATCAGTAATATCAGAGTAAAGATTGATAAAAATCCCCTGTAGAAAATCATTTAGCATATCTAGTAAAGTTGAATGTACATATTCACTACAACCCAACTCCCAAGTCCACTCCTGTGCGTACACCAGGAAAATTAAAAGATGCTCCTGCAGTATTGTACACAAAAGCAAAAGTTGAACAGCTCAAGTGACCACAGCCTGGAGAATTATCACGTAAATTGTGGCATAGTCACAGTAAATACTCTAAAGCAATGAAAAAAGTGAGTGAACAAACTAGAGTTGCATTCAATATCATGGGTGACTCTTAGAAACATATTAGTGATAGATGCAAATTACAGAAAACCACATACATTATGGAAGAAGGCAATGGCACCCCACTCCAGTACTCTTGCCTGGAAAGCCCCATGGATGGAGGAGCCTGGTAAGCTACAGTCCATGGGGTCGCAAAGAGGCAGACACGACTGAGCGACTTAATTTTCACTTTTCACTTTCATGCATTGGAGAAAGAAATGGCAACCCACTCCAGTGTTCTTGCCTGGAGAATCCCAGGGATGGGGGAGCCTGGTGGGCTGCCGTCTCTGGGGTCACACAGAGTCGGACACGACTGAAATGACTTAGCTGCAGCAGCAATAGCATACATTATTATATTATTTTTATAAATCTCAAAACAAACAAAGCACTTTTTACAATAACAATACACTATTCTGGGATGCACATGTATGTGGTAAATTTACTTCTGAAAAAGCGAAGCAGGGAATTCCCTGGCAGTCCAGTGGTTAGGACTAGGTGCTTTCACTATCTCTGACCGGGCATGTGGCCAAAAAAAGAAAAGGAAAAAGCCAAGGAGTGAGTGATGTAGATTCATGGTAATGATTACTTCTGGGAGGGAGGCAGGCAGATGATCTAAAGCAAAGAACACTCAGGTCAATGCATTAAGATGGTTCAGTTATTATTGTATTTCATAACTAAAATATATTACATGTCTTCTTTTCAATGTATCAAGTACTATACACATTTTTGAGAAGTGGTGGGTTAAAGTATTTGATTTGACTATCTTGCACTGCAAATATGCTATCAGAAATCAAAAAGTTCTGGATTTTCCTGGTGGTGCAGTGGTTAAGAATCAGCCTGCCACTGCAGGTGATATATGTTTGATCTCTGGTCTGGAAGATTCCACATGCTGTGGAGCAACTAAGACCATGTGCCACAACTACTGAGCCGCTGTGCTGCAGCTACTGAAACCCCAGCATCTGGAGCCTGCACTCTGCAAGAGAAGCCGCCACAATGAGGAGCCTGTGCACCGCAGTGAAGACTAGCCCCTGCTCACCACAACTAGAAACACTTCGCATGCAGCAACAGAGACCCAGCACAGACAAAAAAAAAAAAAAAAAAAGAAACACAAAGTTCTTTGGGATCCTGTACTCATTGGCTCCAGAGATCACTGTGTTTGTGAGGGTGTCCTCTGAAGAGCCAAAAAGGGAACAGTTTAGAGAGAGCTCATTAGAAACTGTTGATTGTCCGTATCGTTCTTGGTTTCGGAAGAGCAAAGAGTGTTCCTTCTAGATGAGTCAACCCCCAGTAAGAACAATTCAATGGCGATCGTGAAATATAATGTGCTAGTGGAGAACATGGGTTCTGCAGTCAGTCCATCTGGATTTGCATCCTGGCTCTAACAAAGCTTGGTGATCCTAAGCAAGGTACTTAAATTTTCAGAACCTTGGTTTCTTCATCTGTAAAATGGGGATAATAATACAATAACCCTATGATATAGATGCTAAGATTAAATAAATATGTAGAAGATAGCACAGTGCCTTCCACATAACAACTACTACGTAAGTGTTTACCGTTATTACCCTCCCTGGATTTACTATGTTCTTCATTTCTTGCACCCTTTCTCTTGCCATGGAATATCTGGAAGTCACTGCTGTTTTAATTTTTCACTTAAGTAGAGTTATAGAGCAAGTTTTTCCCATATTACAGTTGTACAGTGTTGATAGTGTGTAACATCAACAGACAGAGAAGGCAATGGCAACCCACTCCAGTACTCTTGCCTGGAGAATCCCAGGGATGGGACAGCCGGGTGGGCTGCCATCTATGGGATCGCACAGAGCCAAACACGACTGAAGCGACTTAGCAGTGGCAACATCAACAGAAAGGGGAACCTAAGAAGGTCCGTACTTCAGAGCACCGACAACTAGCTGCTCAGGGTCATGTACAGTTCATTTGGTGCTGAGAATGTAATAGATATTCAATGTATTATATAACTTGAAGAAAGGATTCCAATTTAAGCTTAGGCTGTGTGTTTCACAGAAATTGTCAAAACAAGTCTTTATGATGATTGGAAATGTGTCTTCCAGCCCCCTGGTTTATTTTTAACTTGAGACTTTCCTGGTGAAAAATTCATTCTAAGGGAGAGCTAGTCTAGGTTCTGAGTTTAGCTAGAGTCAGAGAAGAGGTAAGATTCTGACAAAACATTCTCTAAGAGGCAGTGTTTTTTTGACACTGAGTTCACGCAAATGTCAGTCCAAGGATATGGGAGAGTCAAGAACTTCTTTATCATTGCTCTTGTTACTTTATCTACAGACGAGTGAGTGTGCTTTGGGAACTAGAGATTACAAACAGGTCCCTCTCTATTACTATACAAACTTTATTAACTTTCAATTTAACTTCAATGCATCATTTACTATTTAACAAATAAAGCACAAAAACTAGGATCCCTGGGCATAAAAAGATATAAATAAGGACTGATTTCTGTCTTTAGAAAGCTTACAGTCTGATATGGGAGATAAGACATATCCATACAACTATGACACATGTAGGAAATGATAAACACCAAAACAAAAAGCAGGTCTCTCTGAAATTGTCTGCCTGACTCTTCCCCTCCTGTCCACTCATATGGCTATTAGGGGAGCCACCGTGTTCTGACACGGCCTCACTGTGCTGGCTGCCTCAGTTCAGTGGTTGGGGTAAGCATCCCAGCTGGGCCAAAGCTCTTCTTTTGAATTTTTGTAACTGGAATGGGAAATGCATCCTGGCATTTACCAGCTATTTAATATGTACTTGCTGATAATTGAGTTGTAGTGAGAAGACCAATTTTATTGTATTTTTAGTACCTTGCCAGTGTCTTTATCCATTTGTATATACCTCAGATGTCATCTTCTAGATATATTTATTTAATGTCATATAGTGAAGTCGCTCAGTTGTGTTCTGACTCTTTGCGACCCCGTGGACTGTAGCCCACCAGGCTCTTCTGTCCATGGGATTCTCCAGGCAAGAATACTGGGAGTGGGTTGCTATTTCCTTCTCCAGGGGATCTTCCCAACCCAGGGATTGAACTCAGGTCTCCTGCATTGCAGGCAGATGCTTTAACCTCTGAACTACTAGGGAAGACCTTAATGTCATATACCTTCTCTTTATTCATCAAAAAGGCCATATTCTCTAAAAAAATCCATATTATTTTACTCTGGTACTTAAATATCTCACTAGACCCTTTACAGTCTGGATAGTTTATTAATTTGCCAACTTCTCTCAGTAGCATTTCAAGAGACTGGCGTCTTCCCTATCATTTGTTCTCCTTATCACGGGTTCCTAGCTATGATTTTATATACTGTTAAACCATCTCCATTTTATAAAGTTAATGAGAAAAAGAAACAAAAATATATACTTCCTGAATGTAAATAAATCATTCCAAGGTAATCTGCTGATAAAATAACCCGAAGGGAAGAGTCAGGAAAATTTCACTGAAGAGACAAATACCTGAATTGAATTGAAGCCTGAGAATGAGTACCCTCTGCTGGCTCAGACAGTAAAGAATCTGACTGCAATGAAGGAAGCACAGGTTTGATTACTGGGTCAGGAAGATCCCCTGGAATGGGTAATGGCAACCTGCACCAGTATTCTTGCCTGGGAAATCCCATGGACAGAGGAGTCCGGTGGGCTACACAGTCCATGGGGTCATAGGCTCACAGAGAGTTGGACAAAGCTGAGCAACACACCCTTTTCAAGCTGATAAAGGTGGGGAAGGAGAGAAGCAGGAAAGGAGAAGAGAGGACAGCATGGTATGTTTGAGAAACAGTAAATGTTCAGTAAGTGCTTGAAATATATTCTCCCACTGAATAAGCAGCCTAGGCAAGTTCACCTGGGCCCTTGTATAGCACATTAAAGACTCTGGATTCAGCTTTGCAATCAATGGGGAGTCATCAAAAAGCTTTTAAGCATGGAATTACACCATTCGATGGTTGTTGTAGAAATATTAGACTGGCAGGAAGATGGAGGGTACATGAGAGCAATTAACCTAAAGTCTTTCATTAATATGAGCTTCTAGAGGGCAAAAATCTGAAAGTTTTGTTTTTTTGTGTGATTTCTCACAGCATTGATTAGCATAGTTCCCACACACAGGAGGCGCTAATGGTAAAGAATCCGTCAGCCAATGCAGGAGACATAAGAAACATGGGTTTGATCCCTGGATTGGGAAGACTCCTGGAGAAGGGAATGGCAACCCACTCCAGTGGACAGAGAAGCCTGGCAGGCTATAGTCCATGGGGTTGCAAAGAGTTGGACATGACTGAAGCGACTTGGCATGCACACACCACACCTACAAGGAAATATTTGTTAATATGGAGACTCCAGTGTCGAAGAACACTCTGCTTCTCTTGGGTGAAGAGAATGGATAGGATGACACGTGCCTGGTTAACAAACTCAGCTAGGGTAAGATTAGTCATAGAAATCTTTCTACAAGTGATGACCCGGCTCAATTTGGAGTAAGGAAGGTACACTCCCAATGAAGGAAAAGTGATAGAGACAAGGAAACATGGGAACTTTTGTGGAACTACTGTTTATTTCAGTATCGTAGAGATCACAATACATAAAAATAAAAGGTATAAAGTTGTAGAATCTCACAGTTGGAAGGAACATTTAAAAGTAACCTTGTTGCTTTAGCCTTCTAGTCATACTTGGGAAGTCCCTGGGAGTAGGGTGAATTTAAAGGTAGTGGTGTGGCATGCTCAGGAAGCAGAAACATGGGACTGAAGTTCAAGGGTAAAAAAGAGCAAGATCTTTTGAGTTAAGAGTTACCCAAGGATAGCACAGTTGAAATCATAGGAGTAGATGAGATGGTCGAAGGAGAATTAGAAATAAGGGAATGTTAGCATTTATGGTGGAGGAAAGAGGTCAAGGAACCACAGATGGAATAGTTACAAGTAGAGCTTGTAATAGTTACAAGAGATGAGAGAATTCCTCGCAGAGGACAGTTTGCAAACAACCTTGTATGCTTCAGAGAAATGGAATATCTTCAGTATTTGGAAACTGGAAAACATTATCTTGGATTCTCCTTCTTTAATCTAAATCTGAATTCCTGAACTTGGAATCAAAGATCTCTTCAAACTTCTCACTCATAGCTGCCATATTCCAATAAGTGAATTTTGCTTCTATTAGGCTTATATCTTTCCTCTCTCTCCCTTACAAAGTAAAATAGGGACTTCCCTGCTGGCCCAGTGTTTGAGAATCTGTCTGCCAACACCCGGGACACAGGTTCAATACCTGGTCTGGAAAGATTACACGTCAAGGGCGACTAAGCTCGACACCACAACTACTGAAGCTCCCGTGCCCTAGAGCCTGAGCTCGGCAACAAGAGAAGCCGTCCCAGTGAAAAGCTGGAAACCACAACTAGAGAAAGCCCACGAGCAGAGGTGAAGACCCAGTGAAGACATAAAAAGGAAAATACATTCTTGCTGAAAAGAGAAAAGAAATAGGACGATAATGTTTTGGTTCTTGGGTCTTATTTTCAGATGTAAGGATCTGATCCAGGTTTTATAGGGCCTGAAGTTTATACAAATTGGAGATCTGTTGTTTAGAAAATAATGTGGTTGTTTAGCCACTGGTGCCACCTGTGTTAAGTCGCTTCAGTCGTGTTCAATTCTTTGCGACCCTGGACTGCAGCCTACCAGGCTCCTCTGTCTATGGGATTCTCCAGGCAAGAATACTGCAGTGGGTAGCCATTCTCTTCTCCAGGGGGTCTTCCCAACACATGAAACCCACGTCTCATATCTCCTGCACTGGCAGGTGGATTCTTTATCACTAGCGCCACCTGGGAAGCCCTGTTTAGTCACTACAAGATTTTTAATACAAAATTAGGTTTAAAGTTTTTAGAATGGAAAAAAAAAAATCACAAGAAATTATTGGAGTCATATTTTGGAGACTTAGTTTCCACAGGGCTTCCCAGGTGGTGCTAGTGGTAAAGAACCCGCTTGCCAAAGCAGGAAATATAACAGATACGGGCTCCATTCCCGGGTCAGAAAGATCCCCTGGAGGAGGGAATGTCAACACACTCCAGTGTTCTGGCCTGGAGAATCTCCACGGACAGAGGAGCCTGACGGGGTACAGTCCATAGGGTTGCACAGAGCTGGACACGACTGAAGCAACTTAGTACCGCATTCATTCTTCTAAAATCTCTTGGATAAGATAGCTTTTCTTGACAAATATAAATGGCAGATAAAATTCAAAATCTGTTTTCCAGAGAGAAGACCTGCCCTAGAATCTTTTACAGTGGCTCTTAAGGTTCCTGTTTTGTTTGAGTTGAATGGTAGCTCTGCTCCCTAGAGTAGGGAAAAAGACGGCATGAATTTACTGGCTTGTGTAAAATTAGGTCCTGCTAAAGTAGGAAACAGAACTTATTTACAAGCTGTTGCAATGTCAGTTCCTCTTTCACTTAACGCTTTCCAGAAAGATCAATCACCATTTCCTTCCCTTGTGTTCTCTTCTCAAGTCACTTAATTTTTCCCATCTGTAGTGCCGCATGTTTCTTAAAAAACAAACAAACAAAAAAAAAAACAAAAAAAACTAAATTAAATGTAAAAAGACCCAGATTTTTTTCCTGGCCGTAAATTTAGTCTGAAAGGAAAGGTGATTGTGAAGAAATACAATAAAGAAGCTTTCTTACTATAATCTCTCAAATCAAAGACATCCTCTAGTTAATAGGACTAATAGAGGACCCTCCCAAAATAAGACTATACCCAAGATATCCCCTTTAAGATATGTTTCACTTTTCAAAAGAAGCACTAATGAAAAAAAAGGCTCTTTATGTCCCCAGTGTTCCCCAAGCTTGCAGAAAAGTGTTATTAAACTCAGAAGAATTGTTGGAATTATTCCCATAAAAACTTTACCAGGAGGGCCACGTGGGTATTTATTTACCTTTTGAGAGAGTGATATCCAAGGCTGGATGTTGGCAGGGCAGTCTCCTCCTACTCAAGCACATCTCTTGGCAGCCTTTCCTCTTTTCATCAACCCCTTCTTAAAAAAGGAGAGTGGTTGTGGCTCTCTCCCCTTCCCCACTCCCACACTGAACTCAGAAGCTTCGTGAATAGTTCAACTAAAACAGGATCAAGTTTCAGACACTCCCATAGTGAGTGAGAAAATGATCCCACTAGATTAAATTGGAGCCTAGATCAGTAGAAGTATATTTCCACAACTCTGCTAGGGCTGGGACAGCCAAGGTTAATAGCTCAAGTAGTATCGGCTAAAGTCAGATCATGTGGGTGGTAGAAGCAGAGTCAGTAGCCAGCTTTTTTGGTCTGTGCAATGATTCTCTGCATTAGTAGCATCACCCAATAAATTGTTAGAAATGCCAATTCTTGAATCCCCATTCCAGCTTAACAAATCAGGAACTTTGGAGGTATTGGCACTCTTTTTTTTTTTTTTTTTTGGTTGCTTTGGTTCTTAGTTGCAGCACGCCTGCTTAGTTACCCCCAAGGTATGTGAGATCTTAGTTCCCCGACCAGGGACTGAACTCATATCCCTTGCATTGCAAGGCAGATTCTTAACCACTGGACCACTGGGGAAGTCCTGGCACCTATGTCTTAACCAGCTTTTCTAGGTGACTGTGATGTATGCTCAAGTTTGAGAATTACTTGCCAACAAGATTGAGCTTCCCTGGTGGTTCAGATGGTAAAGAATCTGCCTGTAATGCAGGAGACCTGGGTCAGATCCCTGGGGTTGGGAAGATTCCTTGGAGAAAGGAATGGCAAACCAGTCCAGCATTCTTGCCTGGAAAATTCCATGGACAGAAGAGCCTGATGGGCTACAATACATGGTACTGCAAAGAGTTGGACACAACTGAGCGACTTTAACTCACTCACTCACTGCCAACAAGATCAGTGAATCTCTAAAACCTTCCCTTTTCTTCAGAAAGAATTTTCTTAGGATGTTTGGATCAGAAAAGTAAAAAACTATTTTATTTAGTATTAATTATTACATTGTTGTTTAGTTGCTAAGTTGTGTCTGACTCTTTTGTGACCCCCATGAACTGTAGCCTGCCAGACTTCTCTGTCCATGGGGTTTTCCAGGCAAGAAAGCTAGAGTAGGTTGCCATTTCCCACTCCAGGGGATCTTCCAGGTCCCCCATTGCAGGTGGATTTCGTTAACCCTGAGCCACCAGGGAAGTTATTACCCATGAACATATACTTCATGCAAAATTTAGCAATAGTTCCTCTAAGGTTTTATTTGGTTCTATTAAGAAAATCTTGTATAGGATGTGTATGTTCAGTTTCTTTATTTACCATAATTTATTATTATTTACAAAATAATGATTTTATGCTTTTTCATTTAACAATGAATTTGAACATCTTTCCATTTTAGTACATATAAATCCATATCATTTTTTAAAATGGCTACTGAGCACCCAAATACTCCATTACAGAAATACCTGAGTAGGCATTTGAGTTGTTTATAATTTCATATTATTATACCAACATTGCATTGGATACCCTTGTACATATTTCTCTGGGTACTTGTAGAAATGTTTTGTGAGATAAATTCCTCAAAATATTGGAAATATAAATGCTGTGTTACAGGATATTAACATTTAGAATATTATTCAGTTCAGTTCAGTCGCTCAGTCGACTCTTTTCGACCCCATGAAAGGCAGCACGCCAGGCCTCCCTGTCCATCACCAACTCCTGGAGTTCACTCAGACTCACGTCCATCAAGTCATCAAGTCCGTGATGTCATCCAGCCATCTCATCCTCTGTCGTCCCCTTCTCCTCCTGCCCCTAATCCCTCCCAGTATCAGGGCCTTTTCCAATGAGTCAACTTTTGGCATGAGGTGGCCAAAGTACTGAAGTTTCAGCTTTAGTATCATTCATTTCAAAGAAATCCCAGGGCTGATCTTCAGAATGGATTGGTTGGGTGTCCTTGCAGTCCAAGGGACTCTCAAGAGTCTTCTCCAACGCCACAGTTCAAAAGCATCAGTTCTTCAGAGCTCAGCCTTCCTCACAGTCCAACTCTCACATCCATACATGACCACAGGAAAAACCATAGCCTTGACTA
>SJYC01084550.1:0-43213 GCA_006408675.1 Madoqua kirkii | reverse complement strand
GACAGGTAAGGTGGTCTGGTATTCCCATCACTTGAAGAATTTTCCACAGTTTGTTGCCATCTACACAGTCAAAGGCTTTGGGATAGTCAATAAAGCAGAAGTGGATGTTTTTCTGGAACTCTCCTGCTTTTTAAAATTATCCAGTGGATGTTGGCAATTTGATCTCTGGTTCCTCCACCTTTTCTAAATCCAGCTTGAACATCTGGAAGTTCTCAATTCATGTACTTTTGAAGCCTCACTTGGAGAATTTTGAGCATTACTTTGGTAGCGTGTGAGATGAGTGCAATTGTGAACTAGTTTGAACGTTCTTTGGCCATTGCCTTTCTTTGGGATTGGAATGAAAACTGCCCTTTTCCAGTCCTGTGGCCACTGCTGAGTTTTCCAAATTTGCTGGCATCCTGAGTGCACCACTTTAACAGCATCATCTCTTATGACTTGAAATAGCTCAGCTGGAATTCCATCACCTCCACTAGCTTTTTTCATCATCATGTTTCCTGAGACCCACTTGACTTTGGACTCCAGGATGTCTGGCGCTAGGTGAGTGATTTTGTAATACTTGTGTGGTAACAGATGAGCAGAGCATGGTAAGTAATGGAAGAGCAGTATCAACAGAAGAAAACTGGGGTCCTGGCTTCCAGAAGTGATAACTAAATTGATACCTGTATTACAGGTATGTTAAGAGGATAAGATGTATACATGTGGGTGGGTTAGGGTTATCTAGGCCAGAGAACCTCACATGTTTTGAACTAATATATGTTGAATGCTTGAAAAGATGAAAAATATAATGACTTAGTTGAGACTTTTCATTCTTTAAGAAATGTTTACTGGGTTCCTGACATGTTCTAGACACAGTTATAAGTGCTAGGAGTCAAACAGATCCAAAAAAGGATTGAGTATGTGACACACTAACAATTCCTCTGGAGAAAATTTTCAAGTCCTTATAACTTCCTCCCTGGATTTCTGCAAAAATATAATCCACCTAAGTGGCTTTCTTGTTTCTTATTAATAGTCTCTCCCCTCCTCCAAATAATCTGGATGAGGGATCCTACAAATTTTAATATCCAGAAGTAGGGTTTACAGATAAAAGAGCAATATTTTTAAATATAAATATGTGATATGAAATATTTGGAACATGTTGATACTAAAAAATTATTTGTTGTTGATCTGAAATTTGAATCGACTGACAAGCTTGTATTTTCTTTAGCTAAATCTGGAAACTCTATCTGGAGAGACTTAATAAAACATGCATCTGCAGACCACCATTTTAAGTAATTTAAAAAATTGGCTTACCATGAACTTAACCTAGAATTTGTGATAGTTAAAAAATTAATAGTAGTAGTGGTAATTGTTTCATATTGGAAAGCAGAAAGCACTTATAAAAGGTCAGCTTTCACAATCAACTTAATTTTTATTTCTACTAAAACTAGAAAATCTAAATGCACAATAAGCTTATCAGATACAGCAATGAGTCATTGGTGACTACCAGGTAATTCTGAACACTTGAATATAAGATAGATCTGGCCCCATGTTTGTTTAGTTTTGTCATTAAGTTATATCTGACTCTTGTGATTCCATGGACTATAGCCCACCAGGTTCCTCTGTCTATGGAATTTCCCACAAAAGAATACTGGGGTGGGTTGCCATTTCCTTCTCCAGGGGATGTTTCCAACCCGGAGACTAAAACTGCATCTCCTGTGTTGCAGGCAGATTCTCTTATCACTGAGCCACCAGGGAAGCCATCTAGCATCATGCTGCTGCTGCTAAGTCACTTCAGTTGTGTCCGACTCTGTGCAACCCCACAGACAGCAGCCCACCAGGCTCCCCCGTCCCTGGGATTCTCCAGACAAGGACACTGGAGTGGGTTGCCATTTCCTTCTCCAATGCATGAAAGTGAAAAGTGAAAGGTAAGTCGCTCAGTCGTGTCTGACCCTCAGCAACCCCATGGACTGCAGCCTTCCAGCCTCCTCCATCCATGGGATTTTCCAGGCAAGAGTACTGGAGTGGGGTGCCAGCATCATGGGGAACTTCTAATTAAAGACAGCTTTTAGTAGTGTTAGATCCTAAGTGGAAGAGTAAATGGCAACCTCAAAGGTTGAAGTTTTCAACTTGAAAGGGAATAGGAGTTGTATTCAATTTATATGGATTGCATTCAGCTCTGAAAAGCATTTTTTCCATTCAGCTGCAATAGTTGGATGTGGTTTAAAATATTTTGAAAAATGTGTCATCCATTTTTTTCTTGGATGAAGAAAGAAAATTATCCTGTATTGTTGGGAAATAATAAACTCTTGGTAGTAAAGACATTTGCATAAAAGTTTTATTTTTTTCCAAAAATCCTGATACTTGTTCTTCACATTAAAAATCATGACATTTAGAATTTGAAGGAATAATTGAAGATTAATAAAAATAATGAAAATGTTGCTCAAGTAAGCCTACTTAAAAAAACTAGTTTTTGTTAGTATTATCTGTATAGTAAAGAAGGGGTTTTTACTCCAGCAGCCCTTCTTTATTTTATTTTATTTACTTATTTATACAGTTATGGCTGTGCTGGGTCTTTGTTGCAGTGTAGGCTTTCTCTAGTTTCAGCAAGTAGGGGCTACTCTCTAGTTGAGGTACTTGAGTTTCTCATTGCAGTGGCTTCTCCCAGGCTCTAGAGTGCAGGCACAGTGGTTGTGGCACATGGGCTTAGTCGCACATGACTTAGTCAATGTTGAGTCTTCCTGGACCAGGAGTTGAACCTGTGTCCCCTGCATTGGCAGGTGGATTCTTAACTAATGGACCACCACCAGAAGTCGTCCAGTCCTTGTTTAGAAACTATGAGAGCAGCTTCCCCATTCCTGGCCTCCACACTTTAAAAGCAGTCTTCTAACATTTGCTTGTTTCTTCTCAAAGATTATCCTTACACATAATTTATCATTAGGAATTGTAAAATAAAACAATAATCAGGAATTGTAAAGTAAAACAATAATGCTTATCAATTACAAAGGATACACCAAATACAAAATAATGATAAAGCAGATGGAGCAACAGGAACTCTTATTTATTACTGGTGGGAAAGCACAATGGTATAGTCACTTTAGGGTACACTTTGGGAATTACTAGAAAAACTAACTATATTTTTACCATAAAATCCAGCAGTTGAGGTAATAACTGTTTTGAAAATGCATGGCTACACAAAATCTGCATGTAAATGTTTATAGAACCTATATTCATAACTGTCAACAACTGAAAGCAAATGGGGGCTTCCCAGGTGGCTCAGTGGTAAAGAATTCCCCCTGTCAATACAGGAGACACAAGAGACACTGGCTCAATCCTTGGATCAGGAAGATCCCCTGGAGTAGGAAAAGGCAACCTTTCCCAGTATTCTCACCTGGAAAATCCCATGTACAGAAAGCTTGGCAGGCTGCAGTCCATGGGGTTATAGAGTTGGGTGTGACTGAGCAACCAAGCATGCAGGAACAAAAGCAAGGAAGACATTCTTCAGTAGGTGAATGAATAGATAAACTGCAATACAAACATAGAATGGAATAATTATTCAATAATAAAAAGAAATGAACTGTATATCTAGAAAAAGACATATGGGAAACTAAAATGTATATTGCTAAATGAAAGAAGCCAGTCTGAGAAAGCTTTCTGCTGGATAATTTCAATTACTTTATGAACTCCAGTTTGCATGATGGGAAACACAACATTATAGAGACCAAAAAATCAGTGGTTGCTAGTGGCTTAGGGGAAAACTAGCTAATCATGAGGCTTTGGGGAGCAGTTGAACTATTCTGTGTAATATTCTACTTGTATATATTTGACATTAAGCATTTGTCAAAACCCACATATTTTTACACTACAAAGAATGAACTTTAATCTATGTGAATTAAGAAGTTATAGGGTCGCACAGAGTCAGACACGACTGAAGCGACTTAGCAGCAGCAGCAGGGATCCCAGGGAGTAATGTACACTGTGACAAGAGGAGATTCTAACTGTATTGTTGTACAGTCACTACGATCTGTCCAACTCTTTACCACTCCATGGATTGCAGCAAGCCAGGCTTCCCCCTCTTTCATGTCCTTCACTATCTCCTGGAATTTCCTCAAACTCACGTTCATTGAGTTGGTGATGTTATCCAACCATCTCACCCTCTGTCGCCTCCTTCTCCTTTTGCCTTCAATCTCTCTCAGCATCAGGGTCTTTTCCAATGAGTTGGCTCTTCACATCAGGTGGCCAATGAATTGCAGCTTCAGAATCAGTCCTTCCAATGAATATTTAGGGTTGATTTCCTTTAGGCTTGACTGGTTGGACTTCCTTGCAGTCCAGGGGAGTCTCAAGAGTCTTCTCCAGCAGCACAATTTGAAAGCATAAATTCTTCGGCACTCAGCCTTTTTATGGTCCAACTGGTCACATCCATACTTGACTACCAGAGAAACCATAGTTTTGACTATATGGACCTTTGTCGGCAAACTAATGTCTCTGCTTCTTAATATGCTGCTAAGTTTGTCATAGCTTTTCTTCAAGGGGCAAGTGTCTTTCAATTTCATGGCTGCAGTCACTATCCACAGTGATTTTGGAGCCCAAGAAAATAAAGTCTGCCACTGCTTCCACTTTGCCCCTTCTATTTGCCATGACTGACGGGACCAGATGCCATGATCTTAGTTTTTTTCAATGTTGAGTTTTAAGCCAGCTTTTTCACTCTCCCTTTCACCCTCATTAAGATGTTCTTTAGTTTTTCCTCACTTCCTGCCATTAGAGTGGTATCATCTGTATTTCAGATGTTGTTTCTATTTCTCCCAGCAGTCTTTATTCCAGCCTGTGATTTATCCAGTCTAGCATTTCATATGATGTAGTCTGCATATAAGTTAAATAAACAGGACGACAGTATATAGGCTAGACATAATCCTTTCCCAATTTTGAACCAGTCCACTGCTCCAAGTGTGGTTCTGTTGTTTCTTGAATTGCATATAGGTTTCTCAGGAGTCAGGTAAGGTGGTCTGGTAGTCTCATCTCTTTAAGAATTTTCCAGTTTGTTGTGATCCACAGAATCATTGGTTTTAGTGTAGTCAATGAAGCAGAAGTATATGTTTTTCTGGAACTCCCTTGCTTTCTCTGTGATCCAACAAATGTTGACAATTTGATCTCTGGTTCCTCTGCCTTTTCTAAACTCAGATTTTTCATCTGGAAGTTCTCAGTTCACATACTGCTGAAGCCTAACTTGAAGGATTTTGAGTATAACCTTCCTAACTAGTAAAATGAGTGTAACTGTATGGTAGTTTGAACATTCTTTGGCATTGCACTTCTGTATTACAAACATATACATAACTCAGGGGAGAGAATTGGAGGAAAAAATGCTAATCTAGGTAACCTTGCTCATAAGTAGACTCTATGGGACTGAAGTGAAAAAGAAACGAATATAAGCACTATATTTTAGTTAACAAAGTTGCTTCCCACTGGGGTATTAATTATGGTATTGCTGTATAGGTACACTGAATTTGAAAGATTAACAAAATGCCTGGCCAATGCTGAAAGTTAGGTTTCTCACTGTTGGAGCAAGAATTTACAGATAAGCAAGGGGAGGAGGTTAGAATGACCCATATGGTAATGGACTATAGTTGAAACATCAGTACAAATTTATGTTTAGTTTAACATAAGCACAGATGGTTAGATAAAGAAATAGTCATAAGTGAGAATATTTACATCAAAGACACATCCATGTATATTTCCTTGTTCTGTTATATGAGACTACATAGACGCAATGATGTTCCAATAGCAAAGAACAGACCTAGCAAGCCAGTCTTGCTTTCTAATATCATTTCCCAATAAGTAAAAACAGAAGTCCTTAGAGAAATGAATGATTCTAAACTGGGGCAAGAAATATACAAGATGAACTCAAAGCATCTTGTAGTGCCAGCAAGATCTCCAAAAAAGAAAAAAAATCAATAACATTTACACCAATGGGAGTATGTCAGAGGGACACAGAAGCCAACTGAAAGAGCTCCCCCAATGATTAAGGCTGGTGCAGTTTGAGTGACAAAATAATTTGGTGCTACAACCCAAAGTACAAATAAATATACAGTACCTATGTAAATACATATAAATCATAAATAAATTACTAGGCACATAAAAAAGCAGGAAAAAGAGATAAATTTCCTTTGGAAAACAAAATTCAAGTAGTTGATTTTACATAATCTGTCTTTCTTCCAAAAAAGTATAAAATGGAAAGGGGAAAAATATTAATATCATAGGGATAAAACATGACAAACACTATCTAAAGTAGTTTATCAAGTCATTATCAAAAGTAATAAATCATGTTGCCAGTATTTACCTCTTGACATGGCATGATAAAAATAGAACTTTTGTTTTGGGTCTTCCTCCCCAAACTCATATGTTTATTATGAGAAAAACATTAGACAAATCTCATTAGAAGGTATCTTATAAAATGCTTGGCAAATAACTATCAAATATATCAAGGTAATCAAAAACAAGAGAAGTCTGAGAAAAATTCCCAAGAGGAGCTTAGAGATACAACAAGTAAATATTAGGTGGTATCCTGGATGGGGTCCTCAAATAAAAAGAGAATATATGTAAAAATTAAGTAAATTGATATAAACTATGGACTTTTGTTAAGAATAATGTATCAATGTTGGTTTACTCTTTGTAAAAAAGGTATCATACCAAGATTGCATGTACCTGTTAAATTGTGTTTGACTCTGCAATGCTATGGACTGTAGCCCATCAAGCTCCTCTGTCTATGCAATCCAGGCAAATATACTGGAGTGGGTTGTCATGCCCTCCTCCAGGGGATCTTCCTGATCCAGGGAATGAACCTGGGTTTCCTGCACCTCCTTCATCACTGGAGGATTCTTTACCATTGAGCAACAAGGGAAGCCCATATCAAGGTTAGATATTCATTATAACAGAAAATGAGTGAGAAGGTATTTGGAAACCCACTGTACTAAATCCATTATTTTATAAATTAAACCTACCCTAAAATATAAGTCAGTTCAGTTCAGTCACTCAGTCGTGTCCGATTCTTTGCAACCTCATGAATCACAGCATGCTAGGCCTACCTGTTCATCACCAACTCCCAGAGTTCACTCAGACTCATGTCCATCGAGTCCGTGATGCCATCCAGCCATCTCATCTTCTGTCATCTCCTTTTCCTCCTGTCCCCAACCCCTCCCAGCATCAGATTCTTTTCCAATGAGTCAACTCTTTGTAGGAGGTGGCCAAAGTACTGGAATTTCAGCTTCAGCATCATTCCTTCCAATGAAATACCAGGGTTGATCTACTTCAGAATGGACTGGTTGGATCTCCTTGCAGTCCAAGGGACTCTCAAGAGTCTTCTCCAACACCACAGTTCAAAAGCATCAATTCTTCGGTGCTCAGCTTTTTTCACAGTCCAACTCTCACATCCATACATGACCACTGGAAAAATCATAGTCTTGACTAGATGGCCGTTTGTTGGCAAAGTAGTCTCTGCTTTTCAACATACTATCTAGATTGGTCATAACTTTTCTTTCAAGGAGTAAGCATCTTTTAATTTCATGCCTGCAATCACCATCTGCAGTGATTTTGGAACCCAAAAAATAAAGTCTGACACTGTTTCCACTGTTTTCCCATCTATTTCCCATGAAGTGATGGGACCAGATTCAGAGTTAAAAAAAAAAAAATTTTTTTTTGTCACAGAAGTAGTTACTTTATATCCACCTAATTTAATTGTTTCAGTTCAGTTCAGTTCAGTTCAGTTGCTCAATCATGCCCAACTCTTTGCAACACCATGAATCACAGCACGCCAGGCTTCCCTGTCCATCACCAACTCCTGGAGTTCACTTTTTTACATTGTACCAAAACCAAAATGACCTTGGAGGAAAGCAGGGAACTACTTCACTCAGACAAGAAGCAGGAGGATCATAGCCACTATCCCAAATGTGGAATCTTTGCTGGAGCAGACTAACATATCCTGTAGCCACTGCTCTGGAAAACACATTCTTTTTTATCCATTTAAGAAAAAAAAATAGTAGTGGTTTACATGCAATTAAAATAAAGTGCATTGTCCATTTAGTTTTGGAGCAAGGCTGTATTAACCTTCCATCCTAAGGTATAGTATAAAAAATTCTTAATATCTGAATATTACTGTATTAGTTTCCTGTGGCTATCACAAATTAAAAATTATTATCACAAAGTTGGTGTCTTAAAACCAAAGATATCTAATGTCGCTAAGTTCTAGAGGCCAGATGTCTGAAATCAAGAGGTAAGAAGGACCATGCTGGCTTCACAATCTCCAAAGAATAATCCATTTCTTAATTCTTCCAGCTTCCAGAGGTTGTTGTCATTCCTTGGTTTATGGTCGTATCTCCCTGCTTTATATTCACATCATCTTCTATGCTGGTAATACTTCTTCTTTTATGGTTGAATGGCATCACCAACTCAATGGATGTGAGTTTGGGTAAACTCTGGGAGTTGGTGATGTACAGGGAAGCCTGGCATGCTGCAGTCCATGGAGTAGCAAAGAGTTGGACACAACTGAGCAACTGAACTGAACTGAACTGATTACTAGAAATACACAACTTACCTCATAGTAACTCTTTATTAGTCTATTTTTAATTTGCCAAATAATATTTCAAAAAATATTAGGCAGAAACTTAGCATTTCTTATGGCATTTTAGAATAAACAACTATGGTACAGTTAATATGTCAAAGATATAAACATGTTCAGAGTTTTAAAAAACACACTGCTTTGCAAACACATATTTTATTGATTTAGGCTCCCACCAGCAAAATGAGTAACTGCTTCTGTTTTAGCCGTTGTAGTGCTTCAGTGTGCTTTGAATAAAACTGGAGACTCAATATGCCAGCAAATTTACAAAACTCAGCAGTGGCCACAGGACTGGAAAAGTTCAGTTTTCACTCCAATCCCAAAGAAGGGCAATGCCGAAGAATGCTCAAATTACCACATAATTGCACTCATTTCACACGCTAGTAAAGTAATGCTCAAAATTCTCCAAGCCAGGCTTCAGCAATACGTGAATTGTGAACATATTCGTGTTCAAGCTGGATTTAGAAAAGGCAGAGGAACTAGAGATCAAATTGCCAACATCTGCTGGATCATGGAAAAAGCAAGAGAGTTCCAGAAAAACATATATTTCTGCTTTATTGACTATGCCAAAATCTTTGACTGTGTGGATCACAATAAACTGTGGAAAATTCTGAAAGAGATGGGAATACTAAACCACCTGACCTACCTCCTGAGAAATCTGTATGTAGGTCAGGAAGCAACAGTTAGAACTAGACATGGAACAACAGACTTGTTTCAAATAGGAAACGGAGTATGTCAAGGCTGTATATTGTCACCCTGCTTATTTAACTTATATGCAGAGTACATCATGAGAAATGCTGGGCTGGAAGAAGCACAAGCTGGAATCGAGATTGCTGGGAGAAATAACAATAACCTCAGATATGATGGTTGCTATTATCCTGCTGCTGCTAAGTCGTTTCAGTCGTGTCCAACTCCATGCAACCCCATGGACTGTAGCCCACCAGGCTCCTCCATCCATGAGATTTTCCAGGTAAGAGTACTGGAGTGGGATGCCATTGCCTTCTCCAGATATGCAGATGACACCACCCTTATGGCAGAAAGTGAGTAAGAACTAAAGAGCTTCTTGATGAAAGTGAAAAAAGAGAGTGAAAAAGTTGGCTTAAAGTTCAACATTCCAAACACTAAGATCATGGCATCCAGTCCCATCACTTCATGGAAAATAGATAGGGAAACAGTGGCAGACTTTAGTTTTCACTGCAGATGGTGACTGCAGCTGTGAAATTAAAAGCCGCTCACTCAGTGGAAGAAAAGTTATAACTAACCTAGACAGCATATTAAAAAGAAGAAACATTACTTTGTCAACAAAGGTCCATCTAGTCAAAGTGATGGTTTTTCTAGTAGTCATTATGGATGTGAGAGCTGACCTATAAGGAAAGCTGAACACAGAAGAATTGATGCTTTTGAACTGTGGTTTTGGAGAAGACACTTGTGAATCCCTTGGACTGCAAGGAGATCTAACCAGTCCATCCTAAAGGAAATCAATCCTGAATATTGAAGAAACACAAGCTGGAATCAAGATTGCCAGGAGAGATATCAATAACCTCAGATATGCAGATGACACCACTCTTATGGCAGAAAGTGAAGAGAAACTAAAGAGACTCTTAATGAAAGTGAAAGTAGAGAGTGGAAAAGTTGGCTTTAATGCGCAACATTCAGAAAACTAAGATCATGGCATCTGGTCCCATCACTTCATGGGGAGTTAGATGGGAAACAGTGGAAGCAGTGTCAGACTGTATTTTTTTGGGCTACAAAATCACTGCTGATGTTGACTGCAGCCATGAAATTAAAAGACGCTTATTCCTTGGAAGGAAAATTATGACCAATCTAGATAATATATTAAAAAGCAGAGACATTACTTTGCCAACAAAGGTCTGTCTAGTCAAGGCTATGGTTTTTCCAGTGGTCATGTATGGATGTGAGAGTTGGACTGTGAAGAAAGCTGAGCGCCGAAGAATTGATGCTTTTGAACCGTGGCGTTGGAGAAGACTCTTGAGAGTCCCTTGGACTGAGGAGATCCAACCAGTCCATCCTAAAGGAGATCAGTCCTAGGTGTTCTTTGGCAGGAATGATACTAAAGCTGAAACTCCAGTACCTTGGCCACCTCATGTGAAAAGTTAACTCATTGGAAAAGACCCTGATACTGGGAGGGTTTAGGGGCAGGAGGAGAAGGGGATGACAGAGGATGAGGTGGCTGGATGGCATCACTGACTCGATGGACGTGAGTTTGGTAGACTTTGGGAGGTGGTGATGGACAGGGAGGCCTGGTGTGCTGGGATTCATGGGGTCACAAATAGTCAGATGTGACGGAGTGACTTAACTGATTGCTATATGTGTAGTAATAAATTTATGGTTTTCACTGGTTTGTTTTATGTCAAGTCAGAATCGGAGAAATGCCATTTGAATACCAACTGTTCTCTCAATAAAACACAAAGTGGACTGACATTTTGCTTATTGTACATATAATATTCTTTGTGTACCCAAAGCTACGTACAACTCCATCAGTTTTGATCACAACCTACATTTTACAGATTTTCTCATGCCTCACAAAATTTTTTATATTTCACTTTTTCTGTAACTTGAATTTTTAATGACATACTAAATAAGAAGTTTCTGGGCATTTTCCCTTGTGTACTGCATATATGCTGTGAAATGATTCATATTGTGTGTATTGGTTTATGTCCACTTGTAAGATAAACATCTGTTCCCAAGTCCAGGGCAGACAGTGCCCTTTCATGTTGTATAGACTATGATTTTGTATGATATTTGCTTAAGAATTTTGCAAAAAGTCCGTTATACTTTCTTTCTGCAAAACATTTATTAATTTTGTTGCTAGTTGCATAAGTTTGTCTGAAACAAAGTGGCATTTACCATTTTAAAAAAGTGAGAGATGTAACTTGATCTTTTTTTAATTGGTGAAAACATCTGTGTCATTCTGGAAAACATTACTTTGCATTTATTCCAGAAAATTACATTTCTTGGCAATGGGATTATATATTTGGGTCAAAATGGACTTGAAAGCTTTGTTTGCTTTCCAAGTCACTGACAAAATTTCCTAATAGTCAGGGAGTAGTGGGGAAGGGACAAATGGGTGCTAACCCAATAAAATCCAATATTTAGATATTTGTAATTGTACTTCCTAGTCACTATTTTTTTTAAATTTATTGCTGCTTAAATGAACCTTACCACATTTAAGCCACATAAAAATTTATATACTATATGTGCACTGTAGTCTTGTTTAATGGCTAGTTACCATTACTATGTAAGTTTGAAGTACTTGTTACCTTTTTTTACCATGACTTCTTATGTGTCAAGTGTATTTCTTTTGAGTGAATGATTTTCTGTTTTTGACGAATTGGAAATAAAACACAAGAAAGTGGTAACAAAGAAAATTTTAATTTTAACAAATGTAAACAATAATATACAAATGACATTAAGCTATTTTGGTCGAGATAAACTATACTGATAACTAAATAAGAGAAATGGATCTATGCAATCTTTGCAGTATATACACAACCTATAAGAATTCAAAGATGCTCAATAGCATAATGGGATTTCTGTTAAAACTAGAATTAAATTTACATTAGACAATTTGTGAAAGCTATGTGAAATTAAATGAGTAGATACTTATAAAGCAGTTTGGACCGTGTCTAGCTCAAAGTGCTCAATGCTTCCTCTCATTAGAAAATAAATCTGCGCAGTCATCAGTTCTCTACTAAAAACTTTTCACTGTTCCATTTGATCAAAGGAAGTTATAGCTAATCTGTTTCACACTGCCTCCTGTTTTGCCTGCCGGTACCAGACCATGAAGGTGAAGGTGAAGGTGAAGGTGTTCAGTCGTGTCCGACTCTTTGCGACCCGTGGACTGTAGCCCACCAAGTTCCTCCGTCCATGGGATTCTCCAGGCAAAAATACTGGAGTAGGTTGCCATTTCCTTCTCCAGGGGAGCTTCCCCAGCCAGGGATTGAACCTAGGTCTCCTGCAGAGATTCAAAACTTACTGAAGTTTTATTGCCGGGGACAAAGGTCCTTAAAAGAGAAAAAAACTAAAAAAGAGTATAAATCTCTAAGTGAACTTTACGCGTTAGAGCACCTAAAAAATATTTACAAAATAAATCTTATGCAGAACGGCCAACCAGGCGAATCCGCCACCCAGGGAAGCTTTTCAGTAAAATTGTTTTTCATTGACGTCACACGATCATTGACCTCTAACTCAGAAGAGGCGGGATTAGGAAGACAGCTGGACTTCTTTCTCGCCCACCCTCCTCCACATGACGGGCTGGAGGCTCAGTGGCCAGCCCGCCCTCTGACAGATTTTGGATTTCATTGGTCAGTTTTCCCGAGGAGGCCGGCTTTGAGACTGACCCCGCCCCAGGGGTGGGGTCTCGCCGCTGTAGGGGCTGGGGACGGTGGGGGTTGCTGCAGCCGCCATCTTGGACTCCGCGGTAGCGGTGGCGGCAGTACGGCGCCGCGTCTGGGGAGTGGCTCTTCCCTCCCCCTCCCCCCCGGTTCCGTGGCGGCGGCTCCTCCCACTGGGGGGGGTGGCGCGGCGGCAGTGGCATCTACGGCCATGGCGGCGACTGCTGCTAACCCCGGTGAGGAGACCGAGGACTGGGCTGCCTGTAAAGGAGGAGGGGCTGAAGGGGTTGGCAGCTGGGGAGACCCGGGGCTGCGGGGCCGCAGTTGGGGCTGAGGGCGCTGGGACGCGCGGGGGCGGCTCTGGGGCGGTGGGGGAGGGGAGTAACCTGGGGGAGGGGCCGGACCCGGGGGAAACGGGGGAGACCCGAGGTAGAGGGAGGGAGCAGGTGGGTGCTAGTTGGGGATTCCTTGCCCGGAGTTCTGGTGGAGCGCCAGTCCGCGCGGGGCTGGCCCGCCTGCACTCTTGCGGCGGCGTTCTGGTGTGCGCTGTGCTCTTTCAACACTCAGCCCACTTTCGACCTGCTTGATGCCGAATAACTGTGGGCAGAGTGGTCGTTTTACTTTAAAAGTAGTTTGGGCTTATAAACGCTAGACCGCGTTGCCGTTTAGCTGAGATGTTACTTCCAAACGTTTAGATTTTAAAGTTTCAAAATCTTTGAATTCATACTCAAGTTTCTTACAAACAAACCTGTATTCCTCCTCGAGGGGGCTAACCTTTGAAACTTGCGTTTATTATTAAGAGGTGCCTCTAGTGTCATAAGCTGCTGAAGGCTGAGGTTTGTGTAATGTTTTGAGTTTCAGGATAAATCTTGCCAACAGCAAGCATCCTGGACCCCAGGTTGAAATCTTGTTAGGTCGGTCGAGGTAGTCGCCGTTCTTTAAGTTCAGTTCATGCTGTGTCTCAGTGAACGTCTCTTCTATAGTGAGGGCTTGAACATTAAAAGAAAAAATTAACCAGTCATGTCTCAGACATAGAATAGGGTGTAGTGCAACAGGTCTGGACAGATCAGGTTTTGAAATCCCTAGTCCCAGTCCTCTTCCCAGTACATTACAGTTATTTCTCCCTAGGAAGTATTTCATTTTAGGGATCCCAGTTTACTTTGCTGACCTTGGCCATTTCTTAGAAATCCTTATCTTTGATAGCTTCAGAAAAGAAGAGGTGGGGATGAATAACTTGAAAATATAGTAGTGGAAGGGCTACACTGCTGTTCCCTTGTTGAAATATAAATGGATTTTTTTCGTGCCTCTGAAAGGCAGCAGTATTTTGCAATACCCCGGTTTTGCTATTACAATTGAATCACTGTGAAATTTACTGTCTTTCCTACCATGTTTCTGGGAACAGAACTATTTAAAGAAGTTAATTTGCCACATGTCAATATCATATTTTTAAATCTTTTTTAGTTTTTTCCTTTTAAAGGAAAAGGAGATAAAGTTAATGGCTAAAATTCCATTGCAGGAAGTTCTGAGTGATGGAATAAAATTGGAAAGATGCTATTATTATGGCAAACATGACCTTGAAGTAAAATGACTTATCTGTTAACTAGGGAGTAAATAAACAAGATTTTAAACTAACGATTGCAAAATACTTATATAACCATAGTCAAGTTGCAAAGCATTTCTCTTATTAAGAGGTGGCGAAGTAAACAAGTTTAGTGTATATGTCAGAAGCTTTTTTTCCAGCAGTGTGGGTAGGGTTGCTTTATTTTGTTTTGTTTTTTAAAGAACAGTAACCAGAGGGACAATCTCTTAACCACATTTTCATTAGCTGATCAAATCAGCTTAAATCTGTAAGTGGAAAATAGTATTTATTTGTACGTAATGCTTGCTTATGATGGAACGGTTATTTTGCTTATTGCCCTTTGGCAGCCTGCTTCTGCAATTTTTAGATTTCTTTTTGATGCTGGAGAATTCTCCCATAGCTTCCAAGTTATTGATCCCAAGTTCAGCCATGATGTTTAAATTAGAAAGTGCATTTTCTTCCTTCAGTTCTCCTTTTGCCCTTGTGTATCAAGAGGAAGAGATCAATTGTGGACTTTTGGTAGCCTGTTGCATATGAGGGCCATAAATGTAAGGACACAGGGTAGAAATGTTCTGTGCTCAGTGAGAAGATAGTAAATGGCTTTCAGGTCTAAATTCTTTGTGCATGGTCAAACCTTTTTTTCTTAGGGTCATTTTAGGGACTAGAGACATCATACATGTTTCTTTGAGTTTTTCTACTTTGTCTTTTTGCTAGTTAAGTTTCCCTATGGTTATTGTTTGTTCTTTTTTTCACATATGTCTGCAAAGATTTTTGGTAATAATTATTTAACTCTTCTAAGCTTCCTTTAAGGTAATCCTTAGCATTAATAACAATACTTGATCTTTTTAGTTGTGTTTATAGAGTTTGACTTAGAGATTGTTGGTGGCCCTACAGAGACTTTCGGGAGACCTGGTTCCTTTGCATTTTTTACTATGTATGTCTTAAAATGGTGCTGGATCAAAAGAAGAGTAAGATATGGTTTATACTGTACTCTCTGAGTTATGTTGAAGGAATAGTTCTAATGTGGTGGTGCCTTTTTTCTCTGTAATTGATAATTTTCATACTCATTATTTTTAAATTTCTGTTTACCATTGGGAAGCAGAAGTAAGTGGGTAGGTGGTTCATGAAGTCTTAGGCTATATCTTTCTTGTCTGTGGGATACTAACAATTTTGAGAAACATTTTTTAAATCATGTGATTTGTAATGCATTGGCTAAGGCACTGGTTGGGAACAGATTAGTTGTTTGATTTATACCTCAGTATTCAAACCAGAGATGTGAATGAGTTTTTAGTAGTGCAGGTCTTTCCTCCCTTGATTCTGTATTCTCTTTAACAGAGGCCTCTTTTTGTGCTGTTAGGTACCATTTATTGTGGGTGCAGAATGGGTAGAAGGTGAAGGAAGGAATACATGTTTGGGTTTTTAAGGCTGACATTTAGGAAGACTTTTTTTTCACATAGTTTTTAACCTCCTTAGATTATAGTTTTAAAGTAAATTAGCCTAATCTTTATCTATTACCTTTACTTACTTTTTTCAGACACTGGAAAATAGGAGTTTATGCAGGATAAAATTAAGATGCCAAGATACTTAAAAAAATTACATTCTATTGCAAAAAACTTTTTCAGAAATGTTTAAATATATTTTACTGATTCAGCAATTGAAAAATGGTTAACATTTTTGACAAAGAACCTTAGCCCATGTACTTTTTATTTTTAATTTTTAAAAATATTTTTACTTTTTGTTAAATACGTTTTACTTAGCTAGTTATTTTTGGTTGTGCCAGGTGTTTATTACTGCATGTGAGCTTTCTCTAGTTGCAGCAAGCAGAGGCTAATCTTTGTTGTGCTGGCCTGGCTTCTCACTGCAGTGGCTTCTCTTGTAGAGCATGGGCTTTAGGCCCTTGAGCTCAGTAGCTGTGGCACGTATGCTTAGTTGCTCTGTGGGGTCTTCCCAGACCAGGGATTGAACCAGTCTCCCCTGCATTGCTAGGCAGACTCTTAACCACTGGACCACTTGGGAAGCCTCTCCACATACTTTTTATGCTACTCGAATTGTGGCACCAAACTGAATCTTTTCTGTTTTGTTAGAAATTAAGAAGTAGGTACTGCTGCATTCTTGGAACTCTGGTTTTCTTGTTTTTGAAATAGTAGTCTCTCAACTTGAGTTATTTGCATTCCAGTCCTACATCTCTACTCATCACTAACAGATGAGAATAATATGTTGTTTTATGGATGCTTTGTGAAAGTCTTTTGTGGTTCTCTGCTGTGGATGACTTTCTTCTAAGGTATTAACAATGGGGATTTCCACAGTGCCAAGTGATGGTTGATTTTCAAAAAACTAAATTGCAACACTCAAGGAAACTAAACCCCCTTTCCCTTGATTTTACTTAGGCTGTGACATTTGGGGCATATTTAATTTCAAAACTGGTAAAATTTGAATTCTTGATTGGGGAAACTGTCTTTGAAACCATGGTGGCTCAACTGGTAAAGAATCCGCCTGCAGTATGGGAGACCTGGGTTCAGTCCCTGGTTTGGGAAGATCCCCTGGAGAAGGGAATGGCTACCCACTCCAGTATTCTGGACTGGAGAATTCCATGGATGGTATAGTCCATGGGGTTGCAAAGAGCCAGACAAGACTGAGTGACTTTCACTCACTCACTTTTTCCCTTCAGGCTGTTTACAATGGTTATTTTAAATGTTAATTCCCCTGGTGTTATAGCCCTGTTATAGAGGTGAAAGGGTAACATTTCTGTCTGTGCTATCCAATGTTGCTATGGTTGTATAGCTGATTCCCTTTAACTGAAGGGATATATTTAAAGCTCTTGTGAAATGCAAGGCCTGAACTCAGTGGAGTTTCTTTGGGCCCATCATTCACAGACAATGATAGGCCCTGCTTGTAGAGCTATTTATTCTTCAGAATGCGGGTTAACATGCCATGATGATTCGAATAAGTAGACATTAACGAATGTTGACTTTGGATTCAACATAACCTCTATCATGAAACTTCTCTGGTGGTCCAGTGGTTAAGACTCCAAGCTTCCAATGCAGGGGGCACAAGTTGGATCCCTGATCAGGGAACTGTGTGGTGAGGCCAAAAAAAAAAAAACCCCTATCATTTTACACGTAAGGAAACAAACCTAGAGAAAGGAATGGGCACATTTATTAAACATGTATTAAGTTCTTAGTGTATACCAGGCTGCACATTTCCTGTTTTGTTGGCTATTATGTTTGTTAGAAACCATCTCTCAGTTTCCAGATAAATCATCTCAGTTTTCATCTGTTTTTATCATTTGTTTTGTATTTGCCTCCTCACATTTTTCTGTAGTTGAGTAGACGAACTAAATTTATTACTTTAACAACTTTTTAAAAAAAGATTTTTTTTGTGGACCATTTCTAAAGTCTTTATTGAATTTGTGACAATATTGCTTCTGATTTATGTTCTGGTATTTTGGCCATGAGTCATGTGGGATCTTAGCTCCTCAACCAGGGATCGAACCTACACCTCTTGCTTTGGAAGGTGAAGTCTTAACCACTGGATGGCCAGGGAAGTCCCTGATTTCAGCACTTAACTACAGTTTAAGTTTCATGAGAGCAGGACCTTTATCTCCTTTGTTCACCACGGTACCCTACTGCTCTCAGGGGTGACTAGTATGCTGAGTAAGTATTGAATAAGTGAATGTTGTAAAACCTGGCATTGGAGATTTATATCTTTATGCACTGTTAACATGAAAATATCTTTGAAAGGATAACACTAAACCATAACATCATGAATTCATTTACAATAGCTAACATTAATAATTATAGGTCACTTATTCTAAATATATCATCTCTCTTAATGCTCATATATATTATCTCATTAAATCTTTGTAAGACTCCTATCATGTATGCATTAATATTTTTGTTTTTAGATGAGGAAACTAAGGCACAGAGCAAATGATTAGTTTGTTGGAAGTCATATAGCTAGTAGGGTTAGAGACAATTTTGGGGGTGGGTAGAGACATTATGATTGCTGGTGTCCATGTACACAAAATTTTTTAATAGGCATTTTATATACCATTTTAGCCACAGTGGAAAATAGAATGAAGGTTCTCATTTCTTTACATCCTCACCAAAATTTATTGTCTGTGGTCTTTACACAGTCAATATTCTTAACTGCTAAGTTACAAGACTTTCTCCATTGGACTTAAAGTCACTTTCTATAGAAGTGCAGCACAATCGATTCTTTTTAAGGAAGAGGGTGGGGTATTGTCTTTTTTTGTAGATGAAGGTGAAATACCACATTTAGCAGCCAGCATAGCACAGTTGCTTGGATGGAGAGATGAGTGCACAGTGCTGAAAAATTTGCTGGAAACGTTTTGCAGTTCTTAAAATCTTTTCTGTAACATCCTTTATTCATAATTGTTTTTCAGCTCTTTAAATGACTTCAAGGTTCTTACTGGAATCTTTCTCCTGGTTCTTAATAATCCATAATTGTGCCTTTTTGATGAACTTTTTGAATTTGACTTCAGAAACAGTGCATTGCTCACTTTTTCTCGCTGACTTCCTTTGTTCCTTAGGCCTGCTCATTTTCTTTATCTTGTTCATTTGCTTCTCCAAGTCTCACTCTTAGGACTGGGACTCTTTAGTTAGTAAGCGAATCAACTTCCTTCATTTCTGTTTGCCCATCCACCTGCCTCAATTAAATATTTATTTGGTAACTACTGTATCTCCTTCCCTCCATTTATCTTTTATGTATTGAAGACTGTCCAAAATATTTATTCCTGTCTTTTCACATAAGCTTATTTTCTGTATTTTCATTGGTCTAAAAAAAATCTCTTTTTGAATAATCTGAAAAGTCTCTGATGCTGGGAGAGATTGTGGGCAGGAGGAAGAGGGGACGACAGAGGATGAGATGGCTGGATGGCATCACCGACTTGATGGACTTGGGTTTGGGTGAACTCTGGGAGTTGGTGATGGACAGGGAGGCCTGGTGTGCTGCGATTCATGGGGTCGCAAAGAGTTGGACACAACTGAGCGACTGAACTGAACTAATGTTATTTATTATATATATACAGGTATATGGGCTTCCCTAGTGGCTCAGCAATGGCACCCCACTCCAGTACTCTTGCCTGGAAAATTCCATGGACGGAGGAGCCTGGTAGGCTGCAGTCCATGGGGTCGCGAAGAGTTGGACACGACTTCACTTTTCACTTTCATGCATTGGAGAAGGAAATGGCAACCCACTCCAGTGCTCTTGCCTGGAGAATCTCAGAGATGGGAGAGCCTGGTGGGCTGCCATCTGTGGGGTCGCACAGAGTCTGACATGACTGAAGCCACTTAGCAGCAGCAGCAGTGGCTCAGCAGTAAAGAATCTGCCTGTAATGCAGGAGATGCTAGAGACATGAGTTTAATCCCTGACTCAGGAGCATCCACTGGAGGAGGATTTGGCAACCTACTCCAGTATTCTTGCCTAGAGAATCCAATGGACAGAAGAGCCTGGAGGTCTACAGTCCCTGGGGTCACAAAGAGTTGGACACGACTGAAGTGACTGAGCACTATGCAAGTGTATACCTACTCTAGTAGTCTTGCCTGCAGAACTCCATGGACAGAGGAGCCTGCAAGGCTACAGTCCATGTGGTTGCAGAGAGTTAGACTTGAATGAGTGACTAACACTTTCCCAAGTTTTGTGTGTGTGTGTATGTGTATATTTGTGTGTATATGTAGATAGGTAGTCACCAGTATTTCTTTCAGATTTGCTGCCCTTTCTAACTTTTCTGTATCTTTCATGACTATCACAGTTTTTCCAGTTCCCCAGGCTAAGTAACTAGAAGTGTTTGGATTCTTTTATGTTTTTATCAGATTTGTTATCACATCTTGTTTTTTTTTTCCATTTAAAAAAAGCATTTTAAACATATAAGAATATTAAAGCATATAAAACATTTTAACTATATAAAATATATTCTTAAGTAGATTTATTTATGTTTTAATTAATTTTTATTGGGGTATAGTTGATTTACAGTGTTATGTTTCTGCTGTTTATAGTAAAAGTATATTTGTCACACATATACATATGTTCACTGTAGTTTAGATTCTTCTCATATAGGTCATTACAGAGTATTGAGTATGGTTCCCTGTGCTATGTAGTAGGTACTTAATAGTTTTCTGTTTTATATGCGGTGTTGTTTGTTTTAGTTGCTAGTCGTTTCCAGCTCTTTCGCGACCTGATAGACTCTAGCCCCCAGGCTCTGTCCGTGGGATTTCCTGGGAAAGAATACTTCTGTGCTGTGTGCTCAGTTGCTTCTGTCGTGTCTGACTCTGCAACCCTATGGACTGTAACCCACCAGGCTCCTCTTTCCATAGGGCTCTCCAGGCAAGAATGCTGGAGTGGGTTGCAATTTCCTTCTCCAGGGGAATCTTCCTGACCAGGGAGGAAAGCTGCATCTCTTGTATCGGCAGGCGGATTCTTTACCACTGAGCCACCAGGGAAGCCCCATTTATACATGGCACTGTGTATGTGTCAATCCCAGTCTCCCAGTTTATCCCTTCCCCCCCTTTCCCCTTTGGTGAGCATAAGTTTGTTTTTTACATCTGTGACTCTTAAATTTATTTAAACATATATATTAAAAGTTATTTTAGTAAAAATTCTCCATACATTTATTTAAAGACTTGGTTTTACATGATTTGTTATAAAAACAGCAGTACTCTACCCCCTTCTCTGCTGACATCTGTGTTTCTTTTCTTTTGACCAAACTTTTAATTGTTTATTAAGTGTCCTGGAAATAGGAGATACAAGTTTTTAAACTGAAGAAGCCAGAACAATGAATGAAAACTCACCTACTCAAGACACATTATTATGAAATTTCAGCATCAGATACAGAGTATTTTATAAGCTTCAGAGAGGAAAAAATTGATCAGTGAAAAATAATAAGCAATCAGATGGTTTTGCTTCTCCGTACAGTAATCACACTGGAAGATAGATGACAGTGGAGTGATGCCTTCCAAATTCTGAGGGAAAATAATTTCCCAGTTAGAGTTCCATAGCTAGGCAAACTATCAGTGAAGTGGAAGAAAGATATTTTCACATACTCAAGGCCTCCTTTATACTCTTTGCCCGGAACTTCCTAGAGGGGGAGCTTTACTGGTAGATGAGAGTGTAGCGGTAGTAGTAGTCACTTCAGTCGTGTCCCATTCTGTGACCTCACGGACTGTAGCCCGCCAGGCTCCTCTGTCCATGGGACTCTCCAGGCAAGAATACTGGAGTGGGTTGCCATTCCCTTCTCCAAGGGATCTTACCAACCCAGGGATCAAACCTGGGTCTCCTGTGTTAAACGCAGATTCTTTTACCGGTTGAGCTACAGGGAAGTCCTGTACCAGGAAGGAGGACACGTGGAATACAGGGCAGAGGCAGTAGGATAGGATACATCCCTTTCACATGCATTGCTCTCGGTTTCCCTGTTCTCAGTTTGGTGACCTCACTTTCAGCTTTGCCTGGTATTCCCCAGGCCAGAGGACCTCTGGTTTAGTTTACACTCTTCCAGAGAGTAAATCAATTTTTGACTGGGTTGAGGAGGGGCATTTTCCCTTTTGGAAGAAACAGGGAGAGGATCTGGAAATTGACCTGCTGCTTAAACAGTTATTGAACTAATCCTTATTTTAGCTTTCATTTGCCGTCCCCTCTACCCTCCCCTAGAAGCACCCAGAGTCACCAGTTACTGAGTCTGGGGCATTCTGGTATGTAAATAGAGTTGGTTTTTTGCTTTGCTTTTTCCCTTACTGGTTTAGAATTCAGTTCTTCTGGGTCTACCAAAGGTAGTGGTCCCAGTTTCCATAAATTTATTATTCTTTTCTTTCCCCCATTTTCCCCCCATTTATGTGGTTCTCTATCTTGTGTAAAATTGTTTTTCTCCTTTATGTAATTTGAGTTGCGGGGGGTGAAGAAGAGAGTAAAAGTAGGTATATATACATTTAAAATACTATTCTTACTCAAAAGTTACATAGTTTAAAATTTTAGAGGTTCTTTTTTCATCCTGCTATCCTAATTTAGGCCTAATTTCACCTCATTTTTGGTTAGTCTAATTTGTTTCTCTGCTTCTATTCAAATTTTAAGTCTGCCAGATTGATCTTTTAATTTATATTTTCTTGTCACTCTAACTTAAAGATATGTTTTGTCTTTCAGTTGCTTATTGAATCAGATTTAAGATTTCATCTTGACCTTCAAGGCCTCTTCACAGTTGGGTAGCACTTGACATGTTATATTTTCTGCCAAATACAGATTCTGTGCTTCTTCATAGGCCTGTTTCCCTACAGCTCCTTAGAGCTGTTTTCATAACCCCCACCCCCAATTATGATTTGCTCATCTTCTTTTCTGTATATGGGATGCTTTTTTCCTCTTCACTTTTTCTGAGGTTCAGCTTAACCTACCTTTCTGAAACTTCCTGGCTGGCTGGTTGGCATCTTTGTTTCCTTTAGTTTTTCCTTCCTGTTGAGTACCTTCTCTGTGCTAGGGACTGTGTCAGACTGTAATTTAAACCACCTCAATTATCTTTTCTTTCTCTAAATTTCTCCAACTCTTAGATCGCATTTAAACCTATTATTGAAAGTATGGAATTTATTTTTTAAGGAAAATTTTTGTTTTTTTCTTAGAAAAGTTACATATACTAACTTTAAAATTTATAGGGTGAAATAGAAAAAGTTAATAGTGATAATATATAAAATAAACTCAGCCTTACTAATAATAGAGAAATCCACATCAAACCAACAATGATAATCATTTTATACCTAGAAAATTAGTAAAACTTTAAAGGATTGCTGAGATCCGGTGCTTTTGGAGCTATGGATAATTTATACTATTGGTGAAGTTCTTAATTGGAATGACCGAAATGGCACCCACTCCAGTACTGTTGCCTGGAAAATTCCATGGATAGAAGAGCCTGATAGGCTATAATCCATGGGGTTGCAAAGAGTTGGACACGACTGAGCAATTTCACTGGTTCAGTGGTCTTTCAGAGTAATGGGCAAAGTTTTAAATGTGCTTTTTTAAATTCAGAAAGTTATTTTCAGAAATTTTTTGTTGTAGGTAATCTTGGCATATGTGCTTAAAAATATACAAGGATATTTGATGAAACATTATTTATGATAGTGATAGCTTGAATGTCATAAATGTGTGTGTGTGTGTTAGTCACTCAGTTGTGTCCGACTCTTTGCAACCCCAAGGATTATAGCCCACCAGACTCTTCTGTTCATGGGATTCTCCAGACAAGAGTACTGGAGTCGGTTGCTATTTCTTCCTCCAGTCATAAATATATGCTCTGTGAAATACTGTGTAACTGTTTAAACAGAATGAACTAACAGTATTTATTGATGTGACATACCTTCTAGAATACATTGTTAATTGGAAAATAAAAATTTCAGAATAAATATGATATGGTTCCTTTCCCTTTGTTATGTAAAAATTGCTAAGACCCTGTAATATATACTATAAAGAGAAGATCTGGAGGGATTCATAACAAAATGTTAACAGCAATTCCCGTGACAGATATTGGGGTATATGTACAAAAGACTACTTATGACAGTTTGCTTCTGTATTGTTTGAATATCGGGGGGACTTCTACATCTTATTTTCTGTATACCCATATTTTAATATATTACTTTTGTAATGTAAAAATTAATAATGGCCAAATCAATTAGCCTTTTTGGTGTTTGATGTATTTTTACAAAGCTCCTGTTTAAGGAGTACTTGGAATATGTTGAGTCTTTCCTGATGGCTCAGATGGTAAAGCATCTGCCCACAATGCGGGAGACCTGGGTTCAATCCCTGGGTTGGGAAGATCTGGAGAAGTCAATGGCACCCCACTCCAGTACTCTTGCCTGGAGAATCCCACAGACGGAGGAGCCTGGTAGGCTACAGTCCATGGGGTCGCAAAGAGTCTGACACGACTGAGCGACTTCACTTAACTTACAGTATGTTAGGCACTGTTCACGTTTAGTATCTAATCTTCCCTGAAGGTAGGTACTGTTACAGCTGCATTTTACAGATAAACCCTGAGAGATTAAAAAATTTGCCCAAGGTCATATATGTAGTAAGTGGTAACCCTAGGATTGGAATCTAGATTTCTATCACTTTAGAGTTTGAGCTATGTTCTCTCCACACACAGGTATATGCACACAAATTTTCTTTTTAAAAAATTGGAATCATGCATTTTCTGATTATAAAAGTAGTGTATATCTAGTGTAAAAGATAAAATGGATATGTAGAAAACCAAATATAGAAGTCTCTAAATGCCATTCCAGAGATAACCACTGTTAATAGGTTATTGTGTAACATTTGCTCTCTTCATTCCCGCCATGAGGTCATCCACACTATTTCTAGAATTTAACAGGCATGCTCTCACCTCCAGGCGTCTGCACTCTGCCTAGAATGCATTTCCCCCAGATACTTGCATGGTTTATTCCCTTACCTTCTTCTGACCTTTCCTTAAATGCTGCTTTTTCAGCGAGGTCTTCCCTCACTATCTAAAATTACTTGAACTTTATATACATCTGTGTTGACTCTGCTAGTTTATTTTTCTCTATATTTATCACTAAATAACATATTGTTAGATCAAACCAAATGAAATTGCTATTTATCCATTTCTTATCTATAAAATATCAGCCCAGTTTATATTTTGTTCCTCAGTTTATCTTGCTCTTCTACTAGCATGCAGAATTCATAAGAGTTAGGATTTTTGTCTCTTCTTTTTGTTTTATCTCTAAGGCTTGCAACAGTGCCTGACATATAGTAGGCATGCAATAAATATTAAATGAATTCTTCCAGGCTTTTGTTATGCATATAAGCTTATTGTATATAATTTTCTGTAGCTTATGTTTCCATTTTTCCATAGTCACATATGAATAGCTTTCCCTTTCAGTGATGTAGATCCACCTCAAACATTTTTTATATATTAAAATTTTTTTATTATGGGAAAGTACATATAACATAAAATTTGCCTTTTTAGCTTTTTAAAAAAATGTATATAGTTGAAGTACTGTTAAATTAAAACCTTGTGTTAATTACTGCTGTACAGCAAAGTGACCCAGTTATACATATATATATATATATTCTTTGTTTAAAATTTTTTAATGTATTTATTTTGGCCATGCTGGGTCTTAGTTGCAGAACATAGGATCTTTGATCTTTAGTGGCACCATGTGAACTCTCAGTTGCAGCATGTGGGCCAGGGATCAAACCCTGACCCCTTGCATTGAGAGCATGGAGTCTTAGCCACTGGACCACCAGGGAAGTCCTTCTTTTTTATATTCTTTTAAACTATTTTTCAGTGTATAGTTCAGTGGTATTAGTATAGTCATGTTGTTGTGTAGTCATTATCATTCTCCATCTCAAGAACTTTTCCATCTTACAAAATTAAAAACTCTAGCTATTAAACAATAATTCCTTGTTCCACAGTTCCTCCAGTCCAGGCCACAATTCTACACTCTATGAATCTGATTATTCTACACAAGTACCTTATATAAAGCAGAATCCTGTAGTGCTTGTCTATTTGTGCGTGATTTATTTCACTTAGCATAGTATTTTCAAGATTCAACCATATTGTAGCATATTGTAGAATTTTCTTCTTTTCAAAGGCTGAATAGTATTCCAGTGGTTATATATGTTATATTTTTAAAAATCCATTCATCTTTATCAACATTGAGTTGCTTCTTCTTTTTGGCTGTTGTGACTAATGCTGCTTTGAGCATTGGTGTTGTACAAGTGTCTCTTCAAGACCCTGCTTTCAATTCTTTTTTGTATACACGCAGAAATGAAGTTGTGGATTATATAGTAATTATATTTTTAATTTTTTGAGGCATCTTTATTCTATTCTCAATAGTGGCTGCAGGTTTTACATTCCTACAGTGTACAAGAGTTTCAACCCTGCACATCCTTGTTAACACTTGACTATTTTTTTCTTTTTTATGGCGGCCATTTTAATGGGTGTGAGGTGATACTTCATAGTTTTGATCTGTGTTTCTCTAATGATTAATGATGTTGGGCATCTTTTCATATTGGCCATCTGTGTATTTCCTTTGGAGAAATGTCTGTTCACGTTGTTTGTCCATTTTTAAATTAGGTTGTACTTTGTTGTTGTTGAGTTGCAGGAGTTCTTTATGTACTCTGGATATTAATCTCGTAACACATAAATGATTCACAAATGTTTCCTCTCATTCTGTGTGTTGCCTTTTTACTTTGTTGATAGTGTTCTTTGATGCACAGAAGTTGCTAATTTTGATGAGGTACAGTTTATTACTTTTTACTTTTGTTGCTTGTGCTTTTTCTATATCCAAGAAATTACCAAACCCAGTGTCATGGTGCTTTACCCTATGTTTTCTTGTATGAATTTCATAGTTTTAGCTCTTACATTTAGATCTTTGATCCACTTTGAGTTAGTTTTTGTATATGAGTAATGTAAGGAAGGATACAACTTCATTTTTTTTTTCAACCTCACTTTTTTAACACGTGGATGCCCAGTTTTCCAAGAACCATTTGTTGAAAAGATAGTCTTTCCCCATTGAATGGTCATGGGATCCTTGTTGAAAATCATTTGCTCATAGATGTGAGGATTTATTTTGGAGCTCTGTATTGTATTCCATTGGTCTGTATGTCTTTATATCAGTGATATACTGTTTTGATGGTGAGTATCCATTATTTCTCTGTATCCATTATTGAAGGCAGTTATAATCCTTGGGCTTGTAATAAAAGACATGCATAAAAGAGGTTTTGTGTTTTGAGTTTAGGTGCAGTTTATTATCAATACAATTTGGAGGTAGATTTTAGGAATAATAAATAAAATTTTAAAAAATGTATTCAGAGTGGTTCATATTTATGCAGTGCAGGAATACAATGAATTATTGTTACCAGTAGTTTTTTTAACATTTCAACATCTATTCAACTTATAATGCTGCTTTTATTTTTTATCATTTCTGTTTTCTCACTCATGTTTTCAGTGACTTAGTTTTATATTATTTCTTCTGTTTCAGGAAAGGAAGCCACATTCAAGAAGTGACTTTTCTATAAATCTGTGAGATTGTGTTGACTGATTGAAATATTTACTAGTTTGGTTTTTTTTGTAATGTCTATCAAATGGTGATTTTAACAGAAGGTGCTTGAGTTCCGTACACTAAGAATACTGCTTAAGTATGCTACACTTGACATCACACTAAGTTCCTCTTCCATTTAAAAGGAGCTAATCTTAGAAAATTAAATCCAGAGTATTTTGAAAGAATCATGCATCATTATTGTATTAGCTCCTTAGGCCTGTAGTGATGTATTATCACAAGCTAGATGGCTTAAAACAACAGAAATTTATTCTCTCACATCTCTGAAGGCTCTAAATCTGAAATGAAGGTGTTGGTAGATTTGGTTTTCTCTTTTCTAGCTTCTAGACACATCATCCAGTCTCTGTATCTGAATGTCCCTCTCCTTGCTTTTGTAAAGATATCATTCATTGGATTTAGAAAGCACCCTAATCCAGTATGACCTCAATTTTCACTAATTATATCTTCAGAGACCCTATTTCCAAATAAGATCACATTCTGAGTCTCTGTGGACATGCATTTTTTACATTCTTCTGCCCACTGCAATTTATTGAGCAACATTTGTTCCAAGAATTCAAGCATTAGTCAACCTGAGAAAACCTATGTCAGTGTCATTATCAAACTAAAGGGAAAGAAAAATGATTGTATTAATAAATACTTTACAAAGACATTTGTTTCTGATTAAAAAAAAAATCCACTCCACTGCAATAAGCAGCCCACGCACTGCAATTAGAGTAGCTTCCACTGTCCACAACTAGAGAAAAGCCCACACAGCAGCGAGATCCAGCAAGCCAAAATAAATAAATGAAGAAAGGAAAAAACTATTTTGAAAAGAAGATCTATTATTGGAGCTTCCAATAATGTTAAGATGTTAATGTTATAATGTCAGGATGTCAGTTCTAAGTTAATGTTTAGTCAGTGCAATTCCAATAAAACAACCCAACTTAAAAAAAAGAAAATGAATTTTAAAAAAACATTCTTAACTTTTTTTTTTAAACATGGACCTCTACGACTGGTGAAATCTACCGAAGCCCTTCAACCTCATTGGATCACTGTGGAAATAAATGAGAGGCACACAGGTTGCTCAGCACAGTGCCTGACACACAATGAGGGCTTAGAAAAAACCCACTAATTATCCATGCATTCGCTGTAAAACCAGGAGTAATACTTTTACTTTGAGTCTTCAAAAGTTCTTGTCACACTTTTGTGTTGCACCTACTCCAGAATATTAGTAAAAACCTCCCCTGGTCTGGGCCAAGTTGGAGCTCTTAGTGAGGAGTGGAAAGACACAGGCACATGGGAGGAAGCTTGGTGAGCTGGTGGTGCAGGGCCCTAGGTCCCAGGCTCACCCTGCGGTGTGGCTTGCTCTCCCTATTGAACCCTTAGCATGTTAGTGTATAAAATAACACTATATAGTGTTATGAAAAATCAATTTTATTAAAAATATAGTTACCAAAATAAGAGAAATTACAAGTTTGTAATACAGTAATGAATGTTTCTTTATTAACATAATAAGGCCTAGAGACAAGTCTAATAATTACTATATTCTCAAAATAGTATTGAATGTAACAATTCTGGATGTTTGTATTAACTATCATATGATATGAAAGTATCTGATTTCTGTTGATGACAAAGTCACAGATAACTGCTGAAACTACTGTGTTTTACCTTACTTTCCTGATGGAAGGAAATGCTAAATTTCAGTTAATGATTAATGAGAAGAAAACTTTTCTTCGTCCCAAGTTTGTGAGTAGGTTTTAGCCACTGACCCACAGATCAAGAGCGCTTGCAATAATGCAGTAAATGAAGAAAAGCTAAGTAGTATATAAGTGTATAAAACTACATATTGAATAAGGAAAGGTAAAATAATCATTCCTTACAGATGTAATTATGTATTAAGAAAATGCAGTAAATGAAATGCTCTTAGAGAATTCAGTAAAGTTATTTGAGTACATAAACACACTGAAGTCAGTAGCTTTCTTTTATTCTAGCAGTAACCAATTAGAGGTTGTAATGGAAAAGATTTTATTCCAAGATACAATAGTAGTAAGAGCTATAAAATACCTAAAAATAAGACTTATGTGAGGAAAACTGTAAAATTTTATCAAAGGGCATTAGGAAATGTCTGAATAAATGTAAGATGTACTATATTTCTGGATGATGAAATGCAGTACCATACTACTGTTCCTTCAGAGTTCTTATATAAATTTAATGTAATTTAGTTAACCTTAAGAGTTTTTTGTTATTAGCACTCTACTTAAATTTTAAATTTCAAAAGGAAGATGAAGTATATGACATTAAAATATTTTTAAAACTTTTAAACTTTTTTTGAGATGATTTTAGATTCATATTCAGTTATGAGAAATAATACAGAGATTCTCTACCCTTAACCCAGTTTCCCCCAGTGGTTCTATCTTGCAAAACTATAGTATAATATCATGAACAGGATATTTACATTGGTACAGTCAAGATTGGAGAAGGCAATGGCACCCCACTCCAGTACTCTTGCCTGGAAAATCCCATGGATGGAGGAGCCTGGTGGGCTACAGTCCATGGGGTCGAGAAGATCGGACATGACTAAGCGACTTCACTTTCACTTTTCACTTTCATGCATTGGAAAAGGAAATGGCAACCCCCTCCAGTGTTCTTGCCTGGAGAATCCCAGGGATGGGGGAGCCTGATGGGCTGCCGTCTATGAGGTCTCACAGAGTCGGACATGACTGAAGCAACTTAGCAGCAGCAGCAGCAGCACAGTCAAGATACAGAATATTTCTGTCATTATAAGGGTCCCTTGTGGTACCCTTTTAAAGCAACATCCACTGTCCTCATACTTCTACCCTCTCCTTAATCCCCAGCACCTACTAACCTGTTTTCTATTTCTGTAATTTGGCTATTTCAAGAATGTTCTATAAATGGAATTGTACAGTATGTACAATTTCTCTGGTCTTTTGAGTATTACAAATAAAAGTGTATAAACATTTGGATACAGGTTTTTCTATAACTATTAGTGTTCACTTTTCTGGGATAAATACCTGCAAGTGCAGTGCTGGAATTTATGTTGATTGCATGTTTGGTAATCAACCGTGGTAGTTTTTAAAGAAACTACCAAACTATTTCCCAGAGTGGCTGTACTATATTATATTCTTACCAGCAGTATATAGTGATCTTTTTTTGTATCTTTCCTATTTTTTATTAGTATTATTTGTTGCCATTTTAATAGGTATGTTGTGCATCTCATTGTGGCTTTAGTTTGCATTTCTCTCATGTCTGATGAATTCCATACACTTATTTACCATTTGTGCATCACTGATGCAATGGACATGAACTTGGGCAAACTTTGGGAGATGGTGAGGGACAGGGAGGCCTGGTGTGCTACAGTCCATGGGGTTGCAAATTTGGACATGACTGGGCGACTGAACAACAATATTTGGTAAAATGTGTGTTTAAGACTTTTGCTTTATTACTGTTAGTTTTGAGAGTTCTTTTTATATTCTAGTTCCAAGTCCTTTGTTGCAGTGTTTTCTCCCTCACTATGTAAATTGTCTTTTGATCATCTGACAGTCTTCCCCAGAGCAAAAGTTCTTAATTTCAATGATGTCCAGTTAATCAGTTTTTCATTTCCTGTATCATGTTTTTGGTACCAAGTCTAAGAACTCTTTGCCTAGTCCCTAGATCCTGATGATTTTCTCTGAAAGTTACATAGTTTTACATTATACATCTAAGTCCATGATTCATTTTGATTAAATTTGGGGTAATCTAATAAGGGGTAATTAAATTGGGGGTAATTTAATAAGGTAATAAGGGGTCATGGTTTTTTTTTTTTACCCTAAGAATGTCTAGTTGGTCTAGCACTGTTTGTTGAAAGACTATCTTTCCTCCTTTGAATTGTTTTTGCACTTTTGTCAAAATCATTTGGGCATATTTGTGTGAGTGTTTCTGGGTTCCATTGATCGAAGTGTCTGTGACTCTGCTAGAGTTGCACAGTCTTAATTAGTATAGTTATATTAGAGGTCTTGAACTCAAGTAGACTCTTTTCTCCCACTTTGTTTTAGCTATTATAGTTTTTTACCTTCCCATATACATTTTAGAATGGTCATGTTTATGTCTTCAAAAATATCTTGGTAGTATTTTGAAAGGAATTGCATTAAACTTGTGTATCAGTTTGAAGAGAATTAACATCTTTTGTTAAGTCTTCCATTCCATGAATGTGATAAGTCTCTCCATTTGTTTAGATCTTTCATTTCTTTCATCAGCATCAGCATACAAATCCTGTGCATTTATTAAGTTCGTATTTAATTATTTTTTGAAAGGGTTTTGGTTTTGTGCTTTAAAATTTTTATGTCCATGTATTAATTGCTGGTATATAGAACCACAGTTGAATTGTATACTCCAGTTTTGCTGCATTTACTTGTTTGTTCTAAGAGGTTTTTTTTGTTTTGGTAGGTTCCTTAGAATTTTCTACAAAGACAATGTAATCTGCAAATGGGGGAAGTTTTTTTTTTCCCTTTTCATCTGTATGCCTTTTATTTCCTATTCTTGCACTTTTTGCACTGGCTAGAACTTACCATACTGTGTTTAAGTAAGTGATGAGAGTGAACATTTTTTTTCCTTGTTCCCAGATCTTAGGGAGAAAGCATCGTCTTCCATTGTTAAGTATATGGCGACCTGCTCCAATATTCTTGCCTGGAAAATTCCATGGACAGAGGAGCCTGGCGGGCACAGTCCATGAGGTTGTAAAGAGTTGGACATGACTGAGCAAGTGAGCGCATTCACACCCTCCCCCCCCAACACACGCAGTGGTAGTTTTTCTTTTTTCCCTTTTTGTAGATACTTTTGTCAAGGTGAAAACATTTCACTTTAATTTTTCTGTTTTTGTCAGAATGGGTGTTGAATTTTAGGAAATACTTTTTTTTTTAATACCCCATGGGTTTTTTTCTTTTTTCCACTTTTTAAATTATTTTTTTACCCCTCCGTGTTGCACTTTCCTCTCACCCTGCAGCAAATACTTTTTATACATAGGCTGATACGATCATTATTTTTCTTCTTAGCCTAGTAATGTGTTGATTGATTTTAAGTGTTTAACCAGTTTCCTTTTCTTGAGTAAATCAATATGGTTACACTGTAAAATTCTTTTGCATATTGCGAAATTCTGTTTGCTTAATTCTATTTGCTAATACTTTGTTAAGAATTTTTGCATCTGTTTTCCTAAGGAATATTAATCCTGGGTGGTTTTTTTTTTTTTAACCGTCTTTGTTTGATTTTTGTATCAGATTTATACTAGCTTCATAAGATCAATTGGTAAGTGTTCCCTTCCTCAACTAGTTTCTGGAGGAGATTATGTAAAATTGCTGTTCATTCTTTAAATGTTCAGTAAAATTCTCCATTGAAATCATCTAGACCAATAATTTTTTTAAAGAGTTCTTGAAATATGAATTCAGTTTCCTAGTAATTATGGGACCATTCGTGTCACCTGTTTTGTGTTTGGCTAGTTGTTTTGGTTTGTGTTTTTGTTTCTTTTAAAATTTAATTTTTTTATTTGTTTGGCTTTGTTGAGCCTTTGTTGCTGCATATGGGCTTTCTCTAGTTTCTCTGAGACACAGGGGCTCCAGAGCACAGGCTCAGTAGTTGTGGCACATGGGCTTTGTTGCCCATGATGTGGCATCTTCTCAATTGAATGCACATTCCCTGCATTAGCAGGTGGATTCTTTACCACTGGACCACCAGGAAAGTTCAGTTTTTGTTTTTTAAGGAATTGGTCCTTTTGATCTAAGTTGTCAGATTTATTTATAAGTTAGTATTCTCAGTTATCTCTTTGATTTCTTCGGGGTCTGTCGTGATAATTCCTGTTTTTTCCCCTGATTTTGGTAGTTTGTGTGTTTTTGGTCTGGTTTGTCAATGTTATTGATCGATTTAAAGAGCTCTTTGGTTTATTTTTGAATTGTTCTTCTGTTTTACAGTTTATTTTATGTCTTTCATTATTGCTTTCTTTTTGCTTGTTTTGGGCTTATTTTGTTCTTTCTTTTTCCCCAAAGACAGTAATTTTAATTCAGCTTCAGAAAAAGCTGTCACATGAATTTGGATTAGAAAACATGACAATAAGAGGTTTGGTTTTTTTGGAAACACAAGGAAGGAAATAACTCTTAGTAGGTTCAATGATAATTTTCTGGATCTTCCTCTTGCATCAAAGCTATACATCTCCCCAAAGCACCTGCTCCAAGAGTTAGTTGACTCTTTTTATCTCTGTCTAGCTGGGATAGGCTACTTCCCTTCTGCCTCCACCCTCTTTCACTCAGAATGTGTGAATGCTAAAGACCTTGAGCTCTGACCAGTGAAAGAACTGTCCTTTAAGCCAGCAACCCACAGGCCAAAGCCCCACTCCCAGTCCCTACAGCAGAGGCCACAAAGCTGACATTGCTTCTACTGTCTCAGTGAAAGTCGCTCAGTTGTGTCCAGCTCTCTGCCACACTACGGACTATACAGTCCATGGACTTCTCCAAGCCAGAATACTGGAGTGGGTAGGCTTTCCCTTCTTCAGGGGATCATTCCAACCCAGGGATCAAACCCAGGTCTCCTGCGTTGCAGGTGGATTCTTTACCAGCTGAATTACAAGGGATGCCCTCCACTGTCTCATGAAGAAGCCAAAAGCTGACCCTCATCATAAATCAAGACCTCACATAAAGAGAGAATGAAGGCTCCCAGGTCCAGAGTAGGCTGCAACTTGTGGTCAACAAAAGGGAATGTTTGCAGTCATTCCTCTTTAGAAATAAGGGGAAAACTGGACCCTTTCATTATTATGGTTCTATAAGGTACTCTACTGCTAAGCTCCAAGAGGATCTGCAAGCACAAACCTTTTCCTAGGTCCCACATCAAGTATCGGATCCCATTCCAGGTATGATACAGGAGGGGGAAGAAGAGTTCAAATTTGGCTGTGTGATCAGTGCTGGTCCCAAACATACGGGTTTCTCAAGAGACAGGTAAGGTGGTCTGCTGTTCCCATCTCGTGAAGAATTTTTCCACAGATTGTTGTGATCCACACAGTCAAAGGCTTTAACATAGTCAATGAAGAAGTAGACGTTTCTCTGTAATTCTCTTGCTTTCTCTAAGATCCAGCAGATGCTGGCAGTTTGATCTCTGGTTCCTCTGCCCTTTCTAACCTAGCTTGTACATCTGGAAATTCTTGGTTTTTGTACTGCTGAAGCATAGCTTGAAGGATTTCATCTTCCGATGTCATATCTTTTTGCCTTTTTGGGCTGTTCATGGGGTTCTCAAGGCAGTAATACTGGAGTGGTTTGCCATTCCCTCCTCCTGTGGGCCACATTTTGTCAGAACTCTCCACTGTGACCCGTTCATCTTGGGTGGCCCTGATGGCATGGCTTGTATAGCTTCATTGAAGCTTATGCAGCTTCATACACAAACCCCTTCATCATGACAAGCTGTGACCTATGAAGTGGAAATGTTAATTAGACCCTGTTGATTGAGGTGTCACTGAGGTTTTCTGTACCTTTGCTGATTTACTTTCTAATTGTTCTGTGCATTGTTGAGAGAAGGATGTTGAAGTCTCTCAGCTATAACTTTTCTCCTTTCTGTTCTGTCAGTTTTTGTTTAACATATTTTGCAGCCTTGTGCATGTACACCAAATGTTTCCTTGCTGGATTGAATCTTTATTATATAATGTTCTGCTTTGTCCCTGGTAATTTTATTTGCTTTGGAGTTCACCTTTTTGTGTTGTTCAGTCACCAAGTTGTCTGACTGTTTGCGAACCCATGGACTACAGCATGCCAGGCCTCTGTCCCTCACCATCTTCCAGAGTTAACTTATCTGTTATTATTAATACAGATACTTCTGCTTTTCTTTGATTAATATTTTACAAGATGTATCTTTTCCATTATTTTACTTTCGCCCCGCCTCCACTGTTATATTTTAAGTGAGTTTCTTGTAGACAGCATATGGTTGCCATGTTTTTTAAGTTGCTCTGCCAATCTCTGTCTGTTCCATGGTGTATTTAGACCATTTGCATTTAATAAAATTATTGATGTGTTAGTGCTTAAGTTTGCCATTTTATTTTTTGTTTTCTGTTCGTTTTGATTTTTGTTTCTCTGTTTTCTTTTTCCTGCCTTCCTATAGGTTATTTGAACATTTTTAAAACTTCTAAAGAGTTGGACATGACTGAGCAATGAACAATCACAACAAATAATGTTTATTAGTATATCTTCTTGAATAGCTTTTCCAGTAATTGCCATAGTGGGCCTTATGTTATATATACATATACATAATTCAGCACAGTCTGTTGATGTCATTTTACCAGTTTGAGTAAAGTGTTGAAATCTTACCTCCCTTTACATTCTTTTATCCTCCCCATTTATAATTTGCCTTAAATTTCTGTATTTGCATTTAGAAGCATCAGTGTTGTCATTTTTGCTCCAACCATTATATATAATTTAGAAACTTCAAAAGGAGAAGCACAGCCTATTGATTTTTATTAATACAATGCTTTTTCCCTTCTTTCTTGGTGTTCTAAAATTTCTTCCCTTTAACATCCTTTCTTTACAGAGAACTTTGTTTAGCTATTCTTTAGCATAGGGCTGCTAATGACAGATCCTCCTTAGTTCTCCATCATCAGAGAATATGTTTATTTTCTGTTCATTTTTGAATGATGTTTTCACTGGGTAAAGGATTCTGGATTGGTAGTTTCTTTCTTTCAGAACTTAAAAAATATTATGCCACTTTCTTCTGGCCTCCATAGTTTCTGATGAAAAATCTGCTATCTGAATTATTTTTCCTCTGTTAAGTGTCATTTTTCTCTAGCTTCTTTCAAAACTTTGTCTTTAATTTTTTTATGTTTAATTGTGATGTGTGTTGAAATGAGTTTCTTTAGGTTTATCCTTTAAGGGTTGCTCAACTTCTTGAATCCATAGGTTACATCTGCCACCAAATTTGGGAAGTTAGATGTTATTTTTCAGCTTTGCCTTCTTTCTCCCCCCACCCAGGGCTCAAATGACACAAATACTAGCTCTTTTGTTAGTTACACAAGTCCCTGAGCATCTCTTGATTTTTTTTTCTTATTCATTTTCTTTCCCTGCCTGTTTTCTCTTCAGTCAGTCAGTTCAGTTGTTCAGTTGTGTCCGACTCTTTGTGACCCTCATGGACTGCAGCACTCCAGGCTTCCCTGTCCATCACCAACTCCTGGAGCTTGCTCAAACTCATGTCCATCGAGTCAGTAATACCATCTAGCCATCTCATCCTCTGTTGTCCCCTTCTCCTCCTGCTATCAGTCTTTCCCAGCATCAGGTTCTTTTCCAGTGAGTCAGTTCTTCGCATCAGTTGGCCAAAGTATTGGAGCTTTAGCATCAGTCCTTCCAGTGAATATTCAGGACTGATTTCCTTTAGGATTGACTGGTTTGATCTCCTTGCAGTCCAAGGGACTCTCAAGAGCCTTCTCCAACACCATAGTTCAAAAGCATCAATTCTTTGGCACTCAGCTTTCTTTATGGCCCAACTCTTACATCCATACATGACTACTGTTAAAACCATAGCTTTGACTAGATGAACCTTTGTCAGCAAAGTAACGTCTCTCTTTCCTTGAATGTGCTGTCTAGGTTTGTCATAGCTTTTCTTCCAAGGAGCAAGCATCTTTTGATTTCATGGCTGCAGTCACCATCTGCAGTGATTTTGGAGCCCATGAAAATAAAGCCTGTCACTGTTTCCATTGTTTCCCCATCTGTTTGCCATGAAGTGATGGGAGTGGATCACAGATGTTTTCTCTTAGGATTAGATTAGGTGATTTGTAGTGTTCTTTCATTTCATGGATTCTTTCCTTTATTCTCTCCTTTCTGCTGTTGAGCCTATCCACTTAACTTTTAACGTCAATCCATATTTTCAGTTCTAAGATTTCTAATCAGTTCTTCTTTTATTTCCTACATATTTGCTGAGACTATTTTTGCTGAGGCTATTTTTTCATTTGTTTCAACTATGATAGTAATTGCTTGTTGAAGCATTTTTACCATCCCTGGGTCAGGAAGATCCTCTGGAGAAGGGAATGGCAATCCACTCCAGTATTCTTGCCTGGAGAATCCCATGGACGGAGGAACCTGGCAGGCTATAGTCCATGGAGTCACAAAGACTCAGACGTGACTGAGTGTTTATTATTATTTTTGCCATACTCACTTTTAAAATCTTTATCAGATAATTCTAACATCTGTGTCATTTCACTGTTAGCATCTATTGATTGTTACTTTTCTTGAATTTAAAATCTTCCTGATTCTTAGTATGATGAGTGATTTAAAAAAAAAATTTGAAGCCTGGACATTTTTGTATTCTGTGATATTGGCCTTTATTCAAATCTGTTTTACCTAGCTTTCATGATACCACTTTAGAAGAGTGATATCAATAATGGCGCTACCTTGTTATTATTCGATAGAGATAGAATTCCAGGTTCCACACTAAGCCTATTTTGACACTTGAGGTAGGACTTCTTACTGCTAGATTTGGATGGAGTTACATTTCCCTACATGATCTCCACTGACGCTTGGGAGGGACAGGTGCTCATTTCTGACAGCTGGAAATGAAAATTCCAAGACCCTACTTGGCCTTCATGATCCCAGGAGGGGTTTTGAGGTACTTTGTTACAGCCTTGCAAAAACAGGTACTTAGGTTCCCCACTCAGCCTTTGCTGACAGAGTAAAGGTTGGATCACAGTTTTCCTCTGGTGTTTGGCTGAGGTATAGTAGTAGTTGTTTAAGAATTCTGTCCTGGTAACCTTTTCTCTTTGCTGGTCCTTTGTCTAGAGGGACTAAGCCTTTAAGAAAAGGAAACCCAAGAGAACTGATTCTTCACATCCTGAAGTCTTTAGCAGGTCTGCCATCTTCTGTCTGCCTTTCAGAATGCTCTTAAGTTTGTTTTATGTATGATGTCTAGAACTTTTAGTTGTGCTTAGCAGGAGAAATAGGGAAAAGTACATCTATTCCATTGTCCTGGAAGCAGAAGTAGTGTATGCCATTTAATAAGCACATTTTATAAAATAAATTAATGGAGAAGGGAAGACTTTCCTATTTGACAATTAAAATGTGCTATAAAAAACACTTTTTATCAAAAGTGTTCAGTATTGACACAGGAGCTGGAAAATATATTAATATACATTAAAAGTATAGAAAGAGATAAGTTGCTTGTAGACACCCAAAAATATACTAAAGAGAGTCATTTCAGATAAGTGAGGAAAGGATGGATTAACCAGCAAATGATGTTAGAATAATTAGCTAACCATTTACAAGGAGATACTCAGTGTTCTGCCTTATGCCAGGTAGGCAGAAGTAATAAATTTCAGATGGATTAAAAATCTAAATGAGAAACACTAAAGTTTTATAAGGATGTAAATTCAAAGCTGGGGAGCTTTTTTAAGCAAAACAGATGCTAATGCTAAGTCACTTCAGTGTGTCCGACTCTGTGTGACCCCAGAGACGCAGCCCACCAGGCTCCCCCGTCCCTGGGATTCTCCAGGCAAGAGTACTGGAGTGGAGTGCCATTGCCTTCTCCAAAGCAAAACAGAAATCCAGGAATTATTTAGGAAAACGTTGATAAGTTTGACAACATAAAATTGTAAAACGTTATATGTTTGTTTAAAGGCTGAGGTAGGTGATGGAAAATATTTGTAATATATAATAGTCATGCATTATCCTCTATAAATTGATATCCTTTAATATCTTTTATATAAAAATAGATAATATCTTTTATATACTGATAGATCCTGTAAATTCTTTCAGTTCAGTTCAGTTCAGTCACTCAGTCGTGTCCAACTCTTTGCGACCCCATGAATTGCAGCATGCCAGGCCTCCCTGTCCATCACCAACTCCTGGAGTTCACTCAGACTCTTGTCCATTGAGTTGGTGATGCCATCCAGCTGTCTCATCCTCTGTCATCCCCTTCTCCTCCTGCCCCCAATCCCTCTCAGCATCAGAGTCTCTTCAAATGAGTCAGCTCTTCGCATGAGGTGGCCAAAGTACTGGAGTTTCAGCTTTAGCATCATTCCTCCCAAAGAAATCCCAGGGTTGATCTCCTTCAGAATGGACTGGTTGGATCTCCTTGCAGTCCAAGGGACTCTCAAGGGTCTTCTCCAACACTACAGTTCAAAAGCATCAATTCTTTGGTGCTCAGCTTTCTTCACAGTCCATCTTTCACATCCATACATGACTACTGGAAAAACCATAGCCTTGACTAGACGGACCTTTGCTGCCAAAGTAATGTCTCTGCTTTTGAAAATACTATCTAGGTTGGTCATAACTTTCCTTCCAAGGAGTAAGTGTATTTTAATTTCATGGCTGCTTTAGAAAAAGATATATTATTCAGTATAAAAATATCAAAGATACATCAACTCATTGATTTCAGAGAACAAATGTAAAAGCACATAATAAGAATGAAATGCTCTACCATTTTTGCCTGTCAGTTTTGATGAAATTACAAAGTATAATATCAAGTCCTGATGAGGGAGATAGGTACTCTCATATTCTGTTAGTGGGAGCAGAAATTGTAGCAACGTTTTTGGAATGTAATTTGACAGTACCCATCATAATTTTAAGTGCTTATTATATACCTGGATACAGTGAATTTCATCTTTAGGAATCTGTCCTATAAAGCAGAAGAGAACTTAAAGTTGTATGTGTAAATGTTTTATACACTTGTATTAGTAAGTATAAATACATTTGCTTATTTGTAATAGTAGATAATTAGCAATAGTAAATAGAAACAATATAAATGTCTGTCAACTTGGGGAATTGTTGAATAAGGTATGATATATTCATACACTGTGAGGTTATGAAAAGGGATGAGGCATCTGTCTTGAGAGTGTGTGTGTGTGTGTGTGTGTGTGTATGAGTATCTTTGATATGTATTTAAATGCTAAAAGCAACTTGCAGATCAGGATTCTTATTTTTATTAGGAAAAATGCCTCCTCCCCCATCAACACACGTCATGTAATGATGGCCATATCCGTTGGTTGGCAGGAGACTTCCACTAAATATGTTTCCTTTCCATTGCATCATTTTTCTCTCCAGACTTAGCTCATTTTCGGCCTGGAGAAATACCTCTTCTGCTTGGCCACCCTGAAGTTGCTCTTAATTTTTTTCTTTTAATATCTGGTTTCACTTTACCCATGCCCAGCTTCTCATTTGTAATCTGTTTTGTATACTTTTTGTATGCTACATTTTCAGGGATTTGTCCAAAAACATCAAGAATCTTTGTATACAATATTTTTGGCCTGTCTTGTGGACTCTCACATAAGGTTAGTCCCAAAAGGCTAGTGGTCGTCTTTAACAAACCCACTGTAATCAAATGTGCCCATTTTTGATCAGAGAGATAAATGTATATAATCTGAGGGGAAAAATAAGAGATAAACTGAACTCAGCTGTTAAAAATGGTTGCTTCTGGGATATGAAATTGAATTGATAGGAGAGAGGAAAGATTAAAAAGAGGCGCCATAACAAAGGACTTAAGAGTTTTACTCTATGTAAGTATTTTGAATATTGGACTTTAGGTGATTTTTAAATTTTCAGGTTGTTCTGCATTTTCTAAATAAAATAAATCAGAGGAGCTAAGTTATATATATTTGTTGCATGAATGAAATACATAAACCAATTTGTGTCTTTTAGATTAATGTCAGAGAAGGCAGTGACACCCCACTCTAGCACTCTTGCCTGGACGGAGGAGCCTGGTGGGCTGCAGCTCATGGGGTCGCTAAGAGTTGGACACAACTGAGCAAATTCACTTTCACTTTTCACTTTCATGCATTGGAGAAGGAAATGGCAACCCACTCCAGTGTTCTTGAGTGGAGAATCCCAGGGATGTGGGAGCCTGGTGGGCTGCCATCTCTGGGGTCGCACAGAGTCGGACACGACTGAAGCGACTTAACAGCAGATTAATGTCACTATTACAAGCTTTTAGAAGTGGAGGCTGCAGAATATAGTGCCACGTCTTCCAAACTATATGAAGTTGGGAAAACTAAAGTAGGGAAATCTTTTTCTAGAGTAAGAATTCAAGAAAAGCAATCTAGAATGAGCATGTGAGTTTTCTAGCAAACTGCTGAGATATCATCCATAGCTTCAACCTTTCTTCTAGCTAGTTTGATAGTGGTGATGATGATAAACAAGGACAATCTTTCTAAAATCTGTATTTCTGCTTTTCTCTGACAGAAATGACATCAGATGTACCACCTCTGGGTCCAACCATTGGCTCTGGAAACCCTGGGCCTGGGATTCAAGGTGGAGGAGCCATCGTCCAGAGGGCTATTAAGCGGCGACCAGGGTTAGTTTGAGTGTAGTGTGTCATGAACACTTCTCTTTTAAACTGCCTAATTTTGTTAGCTTCTAAACCTCTTTTCCTAACCCTCTTGCTTCTTTTGGCTGTTTATTACACTCCTTTCAGATAACTTTCTTTAGTCGCTGGATTTTTCTTTGTGTGGAATTGATGTTTTTATCTAAGTTGCTTAGAGGCAATTTCGTTTTTTTTTAAACCAAAAATCTCTGCAAGGTAAAGAACTGTAGTTAAGCCCAAAGATTTCACTGTTGCTGAGAAAATATCATTGCTTTCATTAAGCTTTGTATCTCCATTCTCAGAATCTTTTTGGTACGCTTTTTACTGTCCTGAATTTAGAGAATGCTGAAATCTAGAATATTTTTCCTTTAAGTTACTGATATGTTGCATGTTGGGAATCCAGAGTCCATTTGGTTCCAGAATTATTTATTAAATGCCTAATTAGTGTAAGGCATTGTGTGATTGCTTCTAGAATACAAAGGTAAATAAGGCACAGTCCTTGTCTCTAAGTTACTTATATTCTTAAAGGGATAATCATCACACACATAAATGTAATTCAAGATAGAATACTTCAGGTTTGCTAAGAAAGGAACAAATACAGTGCTGTGTATTTCACTGTATGGAAATATCACCATTGGTTGGTAGAGGCTTGGAAAGACTTCAGAAAAGAGATTGTTTTAGAAAGGCCTGGGAGATTTTTTCCTTTCTTTTGTTTTAAAAAATTCTGTAGTTAATGTTACACTTAGTCTTTAAGTTCCCTCCTCCTATGGTAATGCAAGAGTATTCTGTGCCTTAAGATGGTAACAGAATAACATTAAGGCTTGCTATGTCTCCAAGAAGCAATTAGTTTACTGAGGCATAGGATGAATAAGTAATTTACCCAAGGTTTTAAAGCTAGTAAGTAGAGGATCTATAATGTAAACCTTGAGAGATTAGCTTTAGAGTCTACTCTCTTAAACACAGTGTTAAGATCTTAACAATTAGAATCAGAATCAGTATTAATATCAAAATTAAGAGATTGGCTGAGAAAGTTATATTGAAAGTGTACAGCTATTAGAAGTGGCAAATATGTATTAGCACAGAAAAATGTCATAATATATTGAAAAAAGAGGTTACGGTATATGTAATATATCAACTCCTATCAGAAAAAAATATGTATATAACACACATGCATAGCCAAAAAACTGAAAGGATACTCATCAGGTAGTCTGGATGATGCAATTATAGGTGATTTATTTTTTCTTCTGTTTTTAATTGTTTCTAAATTTTCTGAAGTGTTTGTAATATTGGTAATGAGGAAAATATATTAAAAGAAATAATACATTTTAAAAGAAATATTAGAAAATATAGA